>JAWNNH010000239.1:0-234666 GCA_035043045.1 Hirtodrosophila alboralis | reverse complement strand
CATATCGTTACCAAAATATCACTCAAGGCAATGAATGCTATCGACCGGCTATTGTAAAAATTTCCCAACCAAAATCGCTTTTTAAAATACCCCAGTAGTTCTAAGGGTGGGACCGGGCCTAACAATATGCCTAGGCCGTTCGGTTGGGTACCCAACCGCAACCTAGCTTTTTTAAATGTTATTTTCCTATGCCGTTTTACATGTAGATGTCATTGCGCGGGCATCGATGTCCACTATGCAACCGCACGAAGTAGTCCGCGGACTAGGCGTCTCCGCAACCGCACAAGCTAGGCCGCGGACTAGGCGTCTCCGCAACCGCACATGCTAGGCCGCGGACTAGCTTATTGAAACATTTGGCGGGCATAATTTAAAACAAATAAAACAAAATGAAAGTTATAAAATATGTTTTTTAATTGATTATCAATCCAAATATATGTCAATACAATACAAAATATGACTGAATTATTTGATGCCGTTTCTGCGTCCTATCACCCTTTTCTTTTTGTAATTGCATTGTGTTTCGCAGGCATTTAGGCACTTCCTGCTCCCCCATTGCAATCGACTCTATAAATGAATTGAAAAGAAAAAAGGTTTTAGTGAAAGTCATTTTTTTTTGTTAAATTTCATTTGAAATTACCGATTATGGCGCTATAAAAATGCGTCGTCTCGACAGGGCGATGTGTCGACGGCGCTTCATTTTGTACATACATTGCAAACAAATAGAAAAATATGAAATCATTTAACAATATTGGAAATCTAGCTGGATTGACGTCATTTTTGGAATTTGAAAAAATGAAAAGTTAAATTTGTTGGCTGGTTAGATAGTACTATTTCGACTGCTGCCAAGCAAGTCTCTTCAGTAACCTTTGTATTAGAATTTATTTTTGTTCAAACTGTCCGTATATGAGTGGTGCCTGGTGGGAATCGAACCCGATCACTATCGTTCGTTAGGCGGATGCCTTGTCCACTGAGCTATCGGTCCCTACGTCATCCCGGCAACTAGTTACTTACATCAACAGACCCATTTGTAAATTCTAATTTCTAAGCCTGAGCTAACAGCTATTTTTCTGCTTAACAATATAAAATATTTGCAATAAAATACTACTTTGTGTGCGTGTATCAAGTCAATGGCGATAAGTCTAGCCGGTTTTACCGTTTGCTAATCGGCAAATTACATGTTCTCAATATTTTACCGATAACAGTGATCGAAGTTGCAACAACTTGCAATGCATTTCTCTGTAATCGCAAGGTTAGGCCTAGCTGGTACGAGCTGGACGCCTGTTCAAGAGCCACTGGGTGCTTTTTTATTAAAATACATAAATTTCATAATATATATATTTATATTAAAGTGAAAAAATGTTTTCACATATTAAAATTATATTGAATTATTAAATATATGTATGTACAAAGTGAGAAGAACAAGTTAAATAGCTATTGTCGAGTATACCTGACTATGTTACACCCTATACCTAGTCATAGTACTTAATGTTGGTACATCTGTTGTATACGTTTGCACTGTTTTATAACACTGTTAAATAACATTTGCTACGATCAGTTATACACCACCGATTAACATATTAAAAGGTTTATTCTAATTATTTGCCATCTCTTTTCAGGCGAGAATATTGCGGACAATGGCGGACTAAAAGCGGCTTATCATGCCTACCTACGTACCAAATCTGAAAAGGATGCGGATATCCTGAAGCTTCCTGGCTTAAATTTGACGCATCCGCAACTATTCTTCGTTTCATTTGCACAGGTGAGTGACTGAGCATCTTTGATTAATCAATTAATTGTATATATATATTTTTTTTGTAGGTTTGGTGCTCCAGCACCACAGATGAAACAAATCTACTGCAGATGGAAAAGGATCCACATTCGCCATCCCAGTTTCGTGTCATTGGCACGCTCTCCAATATGAAAGAATTTGCAGAGGTTTTCCAGTGCAAGCCCGATAAACGTATGAATCCGACCAACAAATGTGAAGTTTGGTAAAACAAGAAAATAGATCTCAGAACTTTTCGTCAAAGAGCATTCGAAATTAGAATAAGAATTCTAAAAATTTATAAATCCGCAGCACAAAACAACATCTCCTCAGTAATAGTTACTCATAAATAACGTTCTAGTTAGTGCGAATTCAACTGATCAACTGATCAACTGTGTAGCTTATAGAGTATCTATATTGTGTGTAATATGTTTCTGTTGTTGTTTATTTGTACATACACTTGCAGATTGAAATTGGACATCTGAATAACTAATTTATCGAGTCTGTCTGTTTATATATCTGTATATGATTATAAGATTATCATTGATTATAAATTCTTAATAACAATATTGCCAGTTACTTAATTATTTAAGTAGATTTCCTTCACAATTTCAATATTTGAGCCTATTCAAGAATTGTCACATATGATATAAAAATCGAAAATCAATATTTTTTCATTTAATATTGTTCACTGAGCGAAAACCAAATAGTTATAATGGCAATTGATAAATACTTTTTACAACATTGGCACCATTTAATAGATCCGTAAATTCTTGTCATATCAATTTCAATATTATAGAATTTTGTACATCATGGAATGTACATATATTTATATTATTTAGCTGCCATAGAAACAAATAATTAATTGCCAATTTATACAAAATTTTCCCTATGTTGTTTATTTTCTTCAATTTCTGTAAATGTAATGTTATGATATATTATGAGCAGAAACATTGTTTAAATACCGATTAATCTATATGAATATATATGTTCATTAGTTTACTTAATACTTATGCGAATAATTTTTTATATCCCAACGATTTGTCACAAAGAATTCTGCAAGCTTATTTTAAAATTTTGGCGTGCCGAAATTAATTTAATTTTTATTGTTTATGTGTCATTGTGCCTATGAAAATGAATGAATATCTGGCGATAAATTTATGGCAAATTTATTGTTTTTTTGTAACTGGGCTTTTACCGGCTATAAGCCGAGCTTGGACTATAGCATGCCGAGACTTAGACAACATTAACAACAACAGTATCAGCAAAAACATATACAAAAATACAAAGAAAAACAGGAACTCCGAATACGATCGCATTAAAAAAAAAAATATTATTTTGATTGTATTAAGATAAACTATATGTAATCCGTATGTATGTAGTAGATATAAACAATTTCTAACTGTAAACGGTTGTCGTCAGCGTACGCCAACTAAAGATATCTGTGTAACTAGCTATTTATATAACTATTTATGTATATTATATGTACTATATATACGATGCAGATGACTTCGGCTTACATAATAGTTATGAATATGTAATGGGATCAGTTATGGTAATATTACATTGCTTACAACAAAGCAGCTGATTGTGGAACCTTATGTTAATTCTTGCAAAGGATTGTGAGGATAAATGATTTTGAGATTATACCTTTTTTCCCCTTTATACGCTAGTTTTATTAGTAATCAGACAAGAAATCCAGACTAACTTATATATTAAGTTTGAAATTTACAAAATGGAAATATCGATTAACAGAATTTTATTGAAGTGTATCGAAGTGCAAAATAAAGTAACAGACAGAAGAAGTCATATAACAGTTAAATATATTTAGCAAGTCAATGTAGCAATGTCCGTTTGTCTGTCTGTCCTTCTGTAAAACACAAAAATTTCAGCAAATTTGGATGGAAATTTCATGCAAATTCACACTACGCAACAATTTTGAAAAAATTCTTGTATCCCGAACCTTTGAGATTCTAATTATATGTAAAATGAGTCACTGATTACGAAAATAAAATGTAAAGAATAGATTGCCGGGGCCGTTTTCGAGATATTCGAAAAAAGCTCTATTTACGATTTTTCAAAAAGGTAGATTTTGTAAAGTTACAATAGTTCCGAATTCAGTTTTTTGATATTAAAGCTGTTGTTATTTTTTCAAAGGTAATAAAATGACCTATCAACCTGCCATACAACATTTTTTAATTAGGTTATTCGTTTAGAAGTTATTGAGGATTGAAACTAAAATTTTGCCTAAAATATGGCCAATTTAAAAAAAGATACTTTTTGTGCAATTTTTTCGAAAACTAGAATTTTGGTATTTTGTATCAGTCCATGGATCTGTAAGCTTATTAATTCTTAAATAAATAAAAAAAATTTGTACGTATCGGTCAACAAATGTAAAAGTTATTAGCCCAAAAGGCTTACGTAGTGTTGTGTAAAAACTGCTTTTTAGGGGTTCATTGATATAAAACAACGACCAACAATGCAAAATGATTGAATCATGAACATTTTGCAAACTTTTCTTAGTTAAAAAATGCTGATTGATTCCGAAAGTGAAGTTAAAAAACAAAATTTTTAAACGGTTTGCAAAATGACACTGTGCATTTAAGTACACAATTTTTTGAGATACGGGTGCAGCTGGATTCTTTTTGATGCATTTAAGTATCCAAAAACAATTTAAAGTGGTCAGTTCAGCATTTAATTCATAAAGATATATTAATAATGCGTCAAACAAGGTATCGTTCATTAAAGTCAATATAACTTGGCTATTTATTTATAGATTTTTGCAAACAATTCGTTGTTTGACGCGTTAGGAATCGGGGAATCTAAGGGATCGACTGACGGTTTTCAATTATTTTTTTTTGAATTTTCCAGAGTTTTTTAAAGTATCATAATCTCCCCACATTGGACATTTTTACACAAAAATTAAAAATTTTAATTTTCCACTCCTAAGCTAATAACTTCTATATTTGTCGATTGGTATTTAAAAAAAAAATTAATTTATTTTAGAATTAATAAACCTACAGATCCAAAGAGTGATTCAAAAAACCAGAATTTCTAGTTTTCGAAAATAAATTGCACAAATAAAATATCTTTTTTTAAAATGGGCATAATTTAAGACAAAATTTTAATTTCAATCCTCAATAACTTCTAAACGAATAATCTAATAAAAAAATGTTGTATGGCAGGTTGATAGGCCATTTTATTACCTTTTAAAAAATAACGACAGCTTTAAGAACAATAAACTGTATTCGGAACTATTGTAGCTTTACGAAATCTACCTTTTTGAAAAATCGAAAATATAGCTTTTTCGAATATCTTGAATACGGTCCCGGCAACCTAGTCTTTGAATTTTATTTTCGAAATCAGTAGCTCTCTAAAATGGGATACAAAATGCTTTTGCATAGTGTAATTAACAATTTTTCGCTCAAATTTCAAAGATATGTTTTTAATTTTTGACAAGCCTTATTATTATTTCAATATATATTTATTATTCAAGCTACAATTTTGAATAGTTATTTAAGTTAAAAAAGCGTTTCTATTGGTAGGTTTGAAGGCAAGAATTCAGTTAATTTATTTTAAAAAATCCTTGATTCAATTAAATAATTAATTAAGTAATTTCTATTAAGAAAATAAGTAAATTGGTCATTTACAAATGCGATTTTACTTTATATGAATTATAATTACAAACAACTATCCATGAGTTGCTCAGGCTTATCAAATTATAAAAGATTTGTAAGCTTGCATTAAAGAAATACCAAATATTCGCATTACGATATCCCAAAAAGTTTAATTTAAAAATTTATATAAATATGTCTGTCAAAAATCTCTCTTTATATGTGTGTGTGTGTGTGCGGGGGGTGTAAGGTTCTGTGTGTGTGTGTGTTTATGCGTAAATGAAAATAAGCGAGATAGAGTATACTTTCTGCTGCAGTTTTATATGCCATTTCGTTGCCAAACTCCAAAGTGCGAGCTTAAAAATCAATTTGTATTTTTTTATATATATGGTAAAAAATATGGAATTACTTAGTTATGGTAGTAGGAGTGGTATATACCACGAAAAAAAACCCTTTTTGTATCTACATACCTTGATTGTGTGTACAGCTATTATTTGTGGTTAGTTATGATTAAGAGTTAAGGAAATTAAATCAAAAATTGTCCTATGAAAATATAAAAGTTGAATATATTATATTTTTTACTTACCTACTTGGTATGAACAGTATAGTTTTGTTTGTCTGGAAACTATTTTATGTTTTTATTTTTATGCCAATGGCAATCTGTGAGTGTGTATGGCTTATCAAACATAATTATATGTTTTATAGAATAAAACAAGACCAACCATGGGCATTATGAATTAAAACAGTCCCTTAAATCAATCTAAAATGAAATACCAAAAAGCTTCTCTGTTTTCCACTGAGCAAGCAATTGGCACATATCAAGTAACTACGTACAACAATGATATGTGTTTAGTAATATGAAGATTAACACCAAAAATTATGGAATTTATTTAGCTCTAAACAAGTCAAATTTTCACAGAACTAATTTACATAAATGCGTAATTTTTTGTGTATGTATATCTATGTATAATCATCTGGCAATGATAAATCTTAAGTGTATTATGCAACTATTGTGCTATTTACTTATCATACAATAAAAAGAACAACACCAAAATCATGGAATTTAATTAGTACTAAAAAAGTTAAATTCCTCAATAAACAAACAAAAATGTATACATGCAAAAAGGCATATAAATATTTAACAATACCATCTGACTATATACATATATAATATATTATGCCCGATTGTAACCAATTAAACATATTTCATAGGTAAAATACACGAAATGCAAATACTGTAATAATAAACTAATAGAATTAATTTGCCAAAATTTATAACCGGAATCCCTAAATCATAAATTGCTCAAAACGGATATAAGAAACTATCTTTGAAAATTGCACAAATATTAAGGCATCAATGGGAATTTTTGTTTAAGTATAATAACTAACTAATATATTAAACGAAAACGAATGCATTTATATTTGTTTAATTATTTTTCCTTGACAAGCTATGGCTTAACACTTTAAGAGTCCAAGAATACATTCAAGTATAAAGAAATATATAAAATATATATATACATAAGTAAATAAAACAAAATCATAACTGTATTATAAATTATACATACTCCAGTGTGTATGCCAAGATACAAATTATTTTTATTGTCAATAAATAAATTATTGTATACATATGAAGTGAAATAAATTCAATAACTGAGTGTAAAACATTTCTTTTAATTATTCCAAAGAAGCAACAGAGTTGAAAATTTTCATATTGTCCAGCAGACTGGAACCGGAAAACTAAAACTGCCTTTTGACATTTTCTCTTGCCAATGCGAAAAGTTAATTAGTTTTTCTGCACACTTTTAGACTGGGCACATTTTAATATTGTACTTTGGGCATATTGACATGAACTTTCAACTGGTTACTAAAGATATTAAAAACTAATTTTCTTTCACTTTTTACATGACATCATTGTGTCTTCATAAATTGTGTTAGCTGAACATAAATGAAACTATATTTTTATATTCTTAGCGATTTTCTTAAAAAATCTGTCATTCTAAGGGCAGACAAGTAAATTAGATTTTAGTTGAATTTTTCTTTTTTTTTTCTCTCAAAAAATCTGCATAAAATATTCTGCTGATTTCTCCAAAAAAAGATGCAATAACTGTGCGTCTCAGGGAACTTGTTTTGTTTAGATTCATTATATTTATAAATAGATTTCGGGTATTGTATGTTTAGGATTTAAATCCTTTGTTAATTGCTCGCCAATATTTAAATACATTTGAATGAATGTCTTATAAATGGCAATATAATCATCCATCTGAAGATATGTCCACACCAGAGTCATTATCATACTGCTGGAGTTTCCCCCAAAGCTTTAATTACGGAAAATCATCTTAACACCTGTAAGCACACCCAGCCTCTGCTGGGCACATTGTAGAGCCGCCTGGAATCCTGGAAGTTGGTGAATAGTCGTAGAATAGGTGACTCATTGCCCTTCTCATCGAACAGTATGCCCTCCAGCTCAAAGGCTTCAATTAAAAGCTACTGCAAGCATTTGAATGTATAAAAGAGTTTTTGTATTTGCGGATCTCAGACTGGGTACAGGGTGTTCCGTAGTCGGGTATACCATAGCATTCTTTATTGAGTTTGTTGTATATATTTCGATTTATTTTTTTTTTTTATTTAACATTTTTTGCATAAGTTGTAAATCTTATTTTGCATTTTATCAGTTTTAAGAAAGTAGCTTTAATTTTAGGTATACAAATTTTTAATTTTTTATTTTAATATTTTTGTGCTTGAAGAGCATCAAATAGTCTGTTAAAATATTCAAGTTTTTATGCATGTTCAACAGACGTTGTCATTACCTATATACATATAATTACTAGAATGCGTCCAGGGGGGTACTGTCCCTTGAACCACCGACCACACCGCTTCTCCCCAATCTCTTTCTCCTACTACTAAATTCATATTGTTATTTTTGCTGTGCTGGCATAGACAGAGATGGAAACAGAGAAATTGGCAGGCAAATGGCGCGACATTAAATTGCTTAAAGTTGTCGAACCTTGATTTTGTGACAAAGTTGTAATAAACTCTGCCGTTGCTATGCCAAATATACAAACACGCACACGAGCACACACAGGCGCACAGAAATGCCGGCAAATTGCTAACATAATAAATAATAATAATAGCGTGCGATTTTTGGCGCAATTTAAATTTATTTATGGCGCCAGTTTGGTTCTCTTTGTTCGCATGTTGCGCGCAAATTTGCCAGCCTCCTATGCCACGCCCCTGGCCATCGACAGCTTAGGCGTGGCATGCGTCGCACACTCAATACTTACGTAAATACACTAAAAGAAATAAGACACACTAACACACTGTGACTGAATACAGTCACAATATTAAAAGTACTGAAATCACATAACACGTTTGCATAGATAATGAATTATCAATTTTAATGGTGAGATACTCGATACTCCGCATTTATTATAAGTTTTCTTTCATAACATTTATGCCCGTGGATAGCTACAGTACGCCTTCATTAAAACAACACACAAATTCTAGTCAGTTGTAGACTCTGTCAACGCAACTTCAAATGTAATTATCTCATTTAACGCAACTTTTTAAAGAAATCGTAGATTTAGTTCCTTTTAAGCACTTTTCTTTAGATATTTTGTTCATTTCTTTCTATCGAAAAATATAAGTTTGGGTTTGCTACACCGAATTTCAGTTTCTTATTGATTCTTAAGAAATTTTGGGCGTCCTAATTTTACATTAAACTTTGTATGTAACAAGCGTTAGAATACAACAAGGGCTATATTAAATATTTATATATATATTAATTATACTAGTGTATCCGTCGTGGGTTGCTACGCCCTCCTTTCTAAAAAATAAACCCAATAATCACACTAATCATATTCTAGTTAGCACAGCAAACGTTGCTCTGCCCTATAAATAAAAAATAAATTATAAAAAAAAAACAAATAATTAAACATAACTTGTATTCATTAGCATTCCCTACTGTTATTTAGCATTTAATTTGAAAAGTATTGCCTTCTGTGATGTAACAGTGCTGTGTGTGTAACAGTGCTGTATACGTTAACAGTGGTATACACATTAACAGTGAGTACATCTGTTGAAGCTAGCGACTTTCGGAAAATGTTACCAAAGTTATATTTTTCATCTCCTGGAAATTACGAACAAATGAAATAAAATTTGGCCTGTAAATATTTTTTGTGTACAGCGTGTACAGTTAGTCGGGTATACTCGATCATAGCATTCTAAATTGTTTTCCAATCCTACACTAAGAAAAAAGAAATTTTTTTAAGTATGGAAACACTTTCGATAAAAAAAATAAAATAAATTTCTACAAACAGAGTATAAATCTCTACAAAGAAGTGAAAATGAGAGCGGCTAAACGTTTATATTAAAGGTTTGTTCAAATCCAGCTTAAAGTTCATGAATCCAATTTGATGTTAATTTAACATAGTTTTTGAAAGCTGTTTATATATAATGTTAATTAATTAATTAAATTTTTTCCAGTGCAAATTTTATGTTTGTATGCACGAGACCAGTGAAATCTAAAGCGTATTGTGAATTGCGCCATCGACATCGATGTCGACATCGTAGCTGACGTCGATATTAAGGTGGAGTCCTGGTGGACTTTCTATTTTTATCATTGTGGCTGATCCTGGTTGCCTGGCAACCTGCTTATAAAGCATTTAATCTGCTTATCCAGAAGGACGAACATGGTTCCACTTGTGGTTAGATTGCCTGAACCAGCCTTTGCGCTTTTGCTAGTTATTGCTGTTGAGTCCTCTGGAGTATTCCGGTGTAAGTGGACGTTTTATTGTCAGCTCAAATTGTAATTATACAAGACACACTTACTGTCAGCAGTAAACTGCACCAATTAAAAATGGCTAAAAATGGTAAAAAAAATAAGCAAAAATATACAGAGAATTAAAAGCACACAGAAAAATATATAAGTAATATGTATTTTTCTTAAGAAATGAAATATGAAAGCGTTCATCTGTAAAAAAAAAATGTTTTCTATACATAATTAAAATGCGTTTGAGTATTATCAAGTGAACTACTATTCAAGTGATTACATCTTAAAAGATGATATTAATTTTAGTCTACTTCTCTTTATACCCCTGTTTCCATTCACATTAGATAATTGGGAGTAATAAAATAGTTTATGTAAAGTTTACAGTGCTTACTCCTTCCTCAGGAAATCGATACAAGCGATATAAATATTTTTGTAATAAAAAATAACAATTAACTAAACCAAGGAAATCATATTAGTATATTCTTACCATAACTCACAAGATTAACCTAGTGTGAATTAAAAGACAACGTGCAATGCACTTTGAGGAATTATACTACATATTTTGAATAAATTCATTTTTCATGCTATTAAAAATGAACAAACTTTTGATGGTAAAACATTTTAAATACATCAAACTTTAATGTTACATATCAAGAATTTTTAACATTCGACGCACTGTTAAGTTAGCCGCTGTTAAAACAAGAAGCACGTGTGGCTGTTAAAAATTTTATTTGTGCGTAAAGTAAAGTGACTCAGATCATTAAGCAAACAACATTTAGCGAAAAAAAATTGTGATGGTTTTTTTTATGCTGGCATTTTTGTATATTTTTGTTTAAGTTTGAAAGTTTGGCAATAATATTTTGAGAAACGAAGTAGTTTTGGTCACAAAAATATATTTTATGTTCTTTAAGCTAATAATTCTTAACTGGCTTTAACCACGAGTGGACACAGCATTATTTAATGTATGGAATGTCACATATGTATTTTTAACTGGCTTTGTATTTTGCCTTAAGATGATGGTTGTACTTTTACTCTTTTGGAAAATTTTTTCTTATTTTCTTATTTATTTATGTGTCAGCTACCAGAAATGCTAATTTGCGTGCATATTGACACATAGCTGGAACTCTGCAGGGGTACTTCAACAAGTATAGAACACCGCCCATCGGCATTGTTGTTTGCTTCAGATCAGTCAAAATTAATAAAACTAAAAAGCAAATTTTATTTTTTATTTATATGTATTTCAATTCTTAATCAAATATAGTAGAAATGGGTTCAATTATGTTAACATATATTTTTTTTTATAATTTTAATTCCAAAAAGATACGAAAAATTTAGGTACTTATAAGCTTTTTCTCTATTTTACAATTTTTTCTTATTTAAACTGCCAAAATTATTATGTATTATAAATACATATGTAATTTTGGTGGGTTGTCCAGTATTGTAGTTATTTTAAAAATTTTTATTTATTGTCCGATTTTAATGAAATTAAAATTTTTTGAATGTATGTTTATTTGGTGGGTGGTCGCACACGGGCACACAAATTTCTTATTTGTGGTGCGATTTGACTCAAATTCAAAATGTACATATATTTCTTTGGATTTGGAAAAATTCTGTATGTACAGACGTATGTATATATTTTTACTGGGTAGCGAAGTAGTCGTACCTTTAGGCGACAATAACACTAGTTTACAGCAAAAAAGGAGCTGGGCTCTCATATACTTTTTTTGATGTATTTTTGGTCGCTGATTTCAAAAATGCAGACCATTTATTTCTTCAAAGAATGGTTTTCGAGAAAACCGCGAATAGCTAATTTTTTGGCAGTCTTTCGACTTATTTGTTCATATCTACATGAGATCTTATTTGATCTTAAATAATGTTACACAATTCAATAGATAATTGTATTTTCTTTCTAACGGTATGCCGTTTATGCGAATCGAATAAGAAACAAAGCCATTATAAACCCTCGAAGTTGAAAAATGTGAACTTTTTTTGCATTTTTGAAAAATTGCTGAATTTCAATTGGTCTTTTAAAAATTTAAAAAATTCGTTTAAATACTTTTTAAGATTTATTATGTTAGATAATTCTTTTAAAAATATTTTAAGTATAAGTTTGTCCAAATCGGTCGGTAAATATGATAGTTATTCAGCAATTAGTAAAAACACCCAAGAAAAAATTTACCCTGTTCATCACGTTTCCAGTCATATAAAGACGCTGTGGAATATAATTAGTTTTATTTTTTTTTCGTTATTATTTTTTTGGCTGGAGGGCGTAGCAACGCGCACCGGGAAAGCATGTAACAGTAAATAAACATTAAAATGTAATGATTAAACACCTACCCGATTTGGTGTCTCTAGACCCTATAGTCGCTGATATCTGTGCGACAAAGCTAATAGGTTACAAATTATTCGATAGTTTATGTTAATCGAAATATGTGTGCCATGAAGCTTGTACTCTATAATCAAAAGAGTTATATGTTTGTTATTATTACTAATGTTGGTTTGCATTATTTATAGCCAGTTAATGCAATTTCAATCAAAATTCTTTGTGGTCAACACTTTGGTACAAACTTGAAACCAAAACTCAATTGAAATCCAAAAAAAAAAACAAAAATAAAATCAAAATCAAATGCAAATTCAAATCCAGGCAGGGCACTCAAAAATGCTGAGTCAGCCACCCGAATGTTCAGTTTATTAACCACGCGGGGAGGTAATCAGGCGTGCATTATGTTGACACGCCCCCGCGTCCAGTGTGTCATCAGGATATGGACCCACAATGGCAATGCCAGAGTTGTCATATAACATACAACATACATTCTGCTCCGCCCTCTAAGTGAAATAATTTGCCAGCGTTGCGGCATTTCATTTAAATATGTTAATCAAGGGCCAAGTAATTAAGTAAATTAAATGGTTTCGTGCCTGCCGCAATACACAAAACTACACACTCTCATACCCCCCCCGTGCCCCTACCAACTAACCATTTCCTCACCTCGTCTGTCTGTCATGTCAAGCGCTAATTTTTGCATGTTGATTTAAATTAACATAAATAAACGCACTCCGTGGGTGGATATAAACTAACATACCATATATGTATATACTCGTATTATATTTATACATATATACATACGTATACATTTATGTATGTGTATACATAAGTTGTATTCCTCAGTGTGGACATATGCATATTTAAGCCACATTTAGAAACACATTTGGAGCATGTGGCAACCCCCAAAAACATCTGCATAATTTTAATTGTCAACAAGTTATTATAAAGTGCCCTCCAACAATTTTTGAGCCTCTTGTCCGAGTGGACCTTCAAATTGCTGTTGACATGCTCATTAGTCCAATGTCACGCCTAAAGCAACTCACAATACAATTGTATATATTTGTTTAATGTTCAGTTAAACGGACAATGAACATGCATTGCATTTAACTTTATTACCAAAATTCTCGATTTAAAATACAGTCTTATGCCTCAAATTAAAGCTGTTTTTGTAAAATGACTATATAATTAAAATAAACTTGCGAGTTAATAAACAATTTATTACTATATACCTTGTATAAATGATATTATAATTTTATCACGAAACTTAAGTGTCCTAGCTCTTATAGTCCTTAAGATCTGTACGGAAAAACGACCAAAGCTAGATCAACTTGAATGTTGATGCTGATCAAGAATATATATAGAATACATATATTTTATGGAATTGGAGTTGCCTCTGTCTGTCTGTTACATAGATTTGCACTGATCGTGTTGAGTACAGAGTGTAAAAATAATTATCGTTATTTTCTGCTTTAAGGAACATATTCTTATATCACTGAATATATTACTCAGTGCAAAAATCAGTTTGGTCTTAAGTTGATTCATAAGGTCGATAACGTGCACTAAACGAATGCCCAAATATTTGAATTCGTACTGCGAAATTAACAATATCAAGACCGTCAAAACATATTGTAAGTATCTTCGGTAAAAATTATGCGAGAAGTCCCCGTACAGAATAAAAAATATATTTCATTTTTTTTTATATTTTTAAATTCAAAGTACTTAACAATTATGAAAAATGTAAGCTCTTCATCTGAAAGAACATAGCATTTTATTATATTATAAGTTTACATTTATAGTCTCACACAAATTAAATATCAGATGTATTATAATATTTCTTTATTTTTATGTTATGCAAGCCAAATTCAAATGGCAATTTTCCAATGTTGAAGTAAAAAGTACAATTTAGATTCACTGCTTAAATTATTACACAAGTTTATGTAATTTTCCAATCTGAAATTGAAAAATTTTATTCAATTTAACTTCTTATGTGATCTTACATATTTTTTAAATATCTCAATTATAATTGACGCCCAATTAATGCAACTATGTAAAAGCAAAAAAGAAGAAATCGAAAAAATTTTTTTTTCGATTTTTCCTCGAATTTTAAAGTCAAAAAATCGTAAAAAATACCGCACAAAATATCATCATTTTCTAAATTCAAAATCAAATAGTTACAAAACTAGTAATTTAAACTAAATAAGGTATATGTATGAATTATAGGCCCTTTTATTAGCTTTTCAGAAAACGTAAAGCATTTGAAAATCGGCTGTTAGATTCTCGAGTAATGCTAAAATCTGTAGGCTTGCTTCTGAAAAAAAGCTAAAAAATAAATACCAGATTTCAAAAATTTTTTAAAAAAAAAGTCTTACCATAGAAAAATTTTTAAAGTGGTTTTTCGTCATCTGGGGCACCATATGTATCAGAAAAAGTAGGTTTGGTCAAATATACAATTTGTGTGTTACCTAGTGTTATTAAAAAGCGAATGCTCACATCTACTGCAAATATTTAAAATTCATTGAAAGAATACAGAGGAAGTCTTTTTCCCAATCGAAGCTATTTGGTGACTTCATTTTAAATACATAGTAACTGGTAGGTTTAGTTTTCTGATAGTTTCTGAGAATTGTTTTAAATTATGTTTAAAAGAGGGCCAACGCAATAGTTGTACAATTGAAAGTCATTCACTTTGTCTATACTTATATTTCCAAATACTTATATAATTAGCAGCAAATGGTTACAAATTGTATTTTGCACGACTTTTGTGCTCACATTTTAATTGCAAAATTGTTCGCCAATTTTCAAAGTAAAGTGAAACATGGGGGGATGGTACCGGGAGTAGGGGTTGTTGTTAGTTGGGGGGGATGGATGGGGGCTTTATTGTGGTGTCGGGGCTTGCACGACGAAATGAGATTTTAACCGCAAAACAGCAGCGAACAATTTCTACTTTTGGCCATGACTCTACAATCTCTGGCAATAAAATAACAATTAACGCAAGCCGCGGCCGTTCTGTGGTAAAGGGGTGGTAAGTCAAAGGTGGTGTGGGAAATATTGGCTAGGGCATCAATAGAGCAGAATGTTTCCAAAAGAACCACCCAAAAATTGAGAAAACGCACTTTATTTTCATTCAGTAAAGATGCCCAAAGACTGTTCCTAGAAAGATTTTATTTTACTTTATAATTAGTGTTTTTCAGTTCCATTACAATTTGTTTCCACAAATTGATGTTATAATTTAAATCTCTTAATTGAAATTATTTTCGCTTGGTTAATAAGATTTTTTAATGTTAGAAAAGATATTCTAGTTTATGTACATACATATATGTAACACACCACCAATATATTGTAGTTAATATAATGAAAATTTAATACACAACCCTTATTATTTATTGAACTCACATTATTTTGCCAAATCGTATCGAATTTGTGGATCCGGAAATGGGAGCATGCCTGAATATTTTAAATTATAATATGATTTTGATTTTTTAATTTAATGGTTATAATTAGTAAAAGGAAGTCATAACACTGTGCAAATATAAGTATATTATAAGCATAAGAAGATTTCTCCGACCATATAAAGTATATCGACCTAGCCCTGTCCGTCTCATTGTCTTTTTATCCGCCGCCGGAAAGTTAAAAATTTGGTGTTTAGGTTCCTGACCATACACAGATTAAACTTATTTATAATTTCCAATTTTTCCCCCTCTTCCCGTTAAATCCATAAAAACGATTAATAGTTATAAAATTTAAGTTACGACTTATGATTCATGGACAATAAACACCGATGTTACAGAATATACATATATGTGAAAACGTAAATGTTTTTGCTGCTATGAACTAGGTCACAGGGTGTATTCTAGTCGGATATTCGTGACTATAGCATTCTTACTTGTTGAAGCTGTTAATGGGGATTGAAATTTATATTTTCTTTATTGGCAATAGCACAAAATGTGGTTTGACCCACCACTGGCAAAGTGTCATCAGTTGCAAGCCCTAAAGAGTCGCAGTTCTGTTTGGTATTGATAATTTCAATTAGGTTTGACTTTTGCTCAAAAGTATGCAACACATTTTTGCACTCAGCTGAGTACAAGGTGCCAACTATGGCAAGCTATAAAGGAAGCAATATGCGTATATATACACCAAGAACTGTACATAAATATCACATGACTTTGGTATAAGTTGAAGCAATGTGCACTCAGCACTTAAGCACACACACACACACACACACTCGTACACTCGCACACTCGCACACTCGCACACTTACACACGCAGGACGAGAGATGAAAAGCGTATGTAAAATATTTTCACGCGCCGCAGTGAATAATTCAGGAGTTCTGGCAAGCCCATCATCAAATGTGTGCACCCGAAAATGAGTTACTTTACATAACTAAGTAATTGGCGGGCGGCGTTGGTGACAGCGGCTCAAACGTGAAATTATTATAAACAAACCATTCGGCAGTCGTAAAAAAAAAGCGAAAAGAAAGACATTTTCTGGCTGACATAAAAAGCGGCGGGAAATATCTTCATTATGTAGAGGCGCGCCAGCAAAAAGCGCCAATGGGAGCAACAAAAGTATAAAATATAAAACGTATTTAAATGCAATAAAGCAGCGGCAGACAGCAAACAGCCAGACAGCAGGAGACACATACTAGTATAATATATTTATATATATATATATATATATATACTCATGTATCTCAGCCCGAATGCGACTCATAAATGCATATAGGGGCTTATAATATTTTTATATCCACTCTTGTAATCAAAAATTTTGAAGACTATCAGTTTATCAAGTAACAAACAACAATCTATAAAATTGCCAACTTAAAAATGTGACAACAATAAATTTGATTTATATAATAATAATTTAATGCAGCATCCACTTAAATGTGTAAAATTATGCTGTCGAAAATCAGAATTAACAGACAATTTAGCTTTTATTTTTTATTTAGCAATTACAGTGCTATTCATACATATGTTTTTGTGAATAAGTGTGCTTACATTCAAAGAATATATATATAAATATACTTATTTGATTTCAATTCGCTTTGTACGAATTACTTAAAAGAACTATATTCTAATGTTAGTACTTTGTGATTAAATATCTGCATAAAATATAAGTAGCAAGTCTATAGTCGAGTATACCCGACTACGGTATAACCTATACTCAGTTCAAGCGGAAAACATAAACATATATACAATACATATTCACATTAGGTCAGATAACACTAGCTTACAGCAAAAAAAGAGCTGGGCTCTCATATGAATACATCATAATAACACATCGATATTTTGGAACAAGAAAGAAAATACTTTTTTCGGCACTCTGAATCTATATACCCTTGCATTGGTCATTTAAAAAATTGTAATATTCGACCGATTGTTCATACGGGTCCTTATATAATGACTATATCTTAAAATTTGGTAAAATTTGAATCAAATTTGATCAGATTGTACTGAACATAAATCTATATCTATCTGGTGAGTTCACTTCTGATATCTTGACAAACACCCAAAAGTTGTTCATAAAAGAACTTAGTTTACGCCCGATTGTAATCCAACATTTAACAAACTTCGGAGGATTCAATTACATTTACGATCTGTTTGTATGGCAACTCTCTCTATATAATACTATAGTGGTCCGATCCGTCCGATTCTGACATATGCCTGTAGCAGGACTAAGCATTTATGGCAAATTTTATCAAGATAGCACAAAAAAGTGAGAGACATTGCATAGAAACAGACAAACGGACGGATGGCTTTATCGACTCAGCTCGTCCTATTCAAATATATAGTATATATCAGTAATGGGCGCGTCATAGCTTATCGGACTTACACTGTTCACACCGTTATTTTTCAAAACTGTCGCCAGAATGTCGCACACAAGCAGTCGAGCACACAAGTGTCGATCGCACAAAAAAACAAAATACAAAAAATTTTCGGGATAGAACCAAAAAAGACTTTTTGTTGTAAATGTTGTTGTGACTCACGAGCTGATTTTTCGTGCCCATCACTGGTATATATTTTATGGAGTCGAAAACGTCGCCTTCCATGCTTTACACGTTTATAATATCCTCTTGCAGAAGTATAAAAACGATATCCCTGATAATAACTGAACGAATAATATTGTGACAATGGCAGCTCGAAGTTGGGTAGAATAAGTAATCGAAGGTATTAGAGCAAGTGAAAATAGGATAATAAAATTTTAAGTTGCATAAACTAGAATCAAATGAACTCATTGTTGAGCGTTATTTATTTGATATATAACAAAATTGAGTCGGCAGACATAAATTGCAAGAAAACCCATTATTGAGTATCTTAAAATATTCTAATACAGCTAGATTTATTTATCTATATAAACATAATGGCTGAGAATACCAGATGCACAAATTTATTCGTGTAACTTCATCAGACTATAATTATAATTTTTGTTCTATAAAAACATTATATGTAATATAATTTACTTATTTTTAAATATAAATAGGGAAGAGTAAATTCTTTTGGAAATAGGTGATAAAGTTAACTTTAGTTCACACTTAAAGTGTAAAAAGAAGGAAGTAAGGCAAAAAGTAACTGTCTCAAGTTCCCGATATACGAAAGAGCTATTTGAAGAGCTTATCATTATGCCAAGAGATTAGGGCAAGATCCAGGGGTCTTTTTAAGCTTCTTGGCTGGTTGTAGCTTCTTTTGATGTCAGCTTTTGTGGTAAGAAAAATTGAAAAAAAGAAAAACTTCTGCCTGGCACAGGTTAATTCAGTAGCCAACTCTAGAGCTAAATTATGAGTAGTGCGGCCCATTAAAGCGCCATACAATTTATTTATTATGTTCCTTGTTGCGCCGCAATGGTGACACGGACGTGGTCAGCTGCAAAGCCAAAGACGCAGCGCAGTAATCCGGAGTGAAGGTATGTTCAGACTATGAAATATTTATGTGCATTATTGCGCAACTTGTGTCAGTATTCACACTGCCATCAATATGAGAGAGTCTTGGTAAAATAATGTAATATTAATGTGCAACATTGCACAACTAGAGGCATCATTGAGTGTGACCACATAAATAATTATTTTAATAGCTTTAGGGAAGTGTTGCAACATATTTGAGCAGACCAAATACATATTTAGTAGTCAAATTTACAGCGCGCTTAATTGAGTTTGTAGCAATGTTTATATTTACTTATGATAAATAGTTGGAAAGTTTGTGTTAAAATCATTTCAAAAATTATTGCAACTCAATGATAGATAGTCTGAACACGTCTTAGCTTTTAGTATAAGCTGCTGGAGCACGCCACATAGTTGAATTGGTTGGGCTTCTGGCTATGCGGCATGGTCCGATGTTGCACTTTCACCTGCTTCCGTATGGTGACCGCAATTGAATTGCATTGCAACTGAATGACGGCGCGGCGTTCAGTTCCATTTGCTGGTGATTGCGGCTTATTTGTCCCACTAAGCCAAATTCAATTCAATGCATTTTTGATTAAGTTGAATATGCTTTGAAAGTGGCTTTTATTGATCATCTACTCGGCTGTACTAATCAGCTTCAGTAAATTTATTTTATAAGCTACAAATGGCACAGTTTATGTGCATCGGACACACATTGTAGCAGCAGCAAAGCTTTTGCGGCTCTTTGCGTTCCTCATAATTAAAACTTGAAATTATATTTCTTTTTTTTTCTACCCTTGCAAAAGGGTATTATAATATTGTCTCGAAGTGTGTTATACATAAAACAAGAAAAAGAAACAGCTATCTTCGGCACGCCGAAGCTATATACCCTTGTAATAATCTTCTAAGAAAATTTGTAATACCTTGACCGATAATTCCTATGACAGCCATATGATATAGTGTCCGATTTCAGTCAAAACATAGTATAGAACATATTTATATATCAATATGCTGAGTTTGGTTCTGATATCTTGAAAATCAAAAAAGTTTTGCATAGAAGAACTCATTTTTCACCCAATTGGTCCGATTTTGATCAAACTTTGTCAGATTGTTTAAATCAAAATTCTACATCGAATTGTTTAGTTTTATTTCGATATCTTAAGAGTGGTCCGATTTTGATGAAACTTAGTCGGATTGGTCAGATTATAATGCTATTCGTACATCGATATGCCAAGTTTTGTGTTGATAACTTGAAAAACAGATTTTAGACCGATCCTTCCTATGACAGTTATATGATATAGTGATCAGATCGGTCCGATTTGTACATACAAACAACTTACATACATACCTCAAAGATAAAGCCAAAAAGTAAGCATAGAAACAGACGGACAGACGGACATGGCTTTACCTACATATCAAACTTTGTGTCTCTACACTCAAAAAAAAGTGTACATCCAATTGTGGAAAACTGACGTCAGTGGTTGGAAAAACAGGATAGAAATAGCGCCATAGAAATTTTTTTATGCCCTGTAGATTTAATTACCACAAAGTGAAGAAAATGTTGTAACTCTGGCAGATAAAATTTTCTGTTTTATTTATTTTATTTAATTATTTCGATAGCTCGAGGAAACTTATTCTACAAAACATGGAAAAATCTATAATTTTATGTCTATAATAAAAAAAATCAGTTATTTTTTTAAATTTGAATAAAAAAATTACTTTACTTTGGTTAAAGAAATAAGTCAACATATTTTGTAAAAATTTATATTCAGCATAGAAAATTTTCTGCAGGTTAATGAATTGTATATTCATTTCATAGAACACCTGGATTTCATATTGTAGAAAATCCATACTTCCGATTATAAACCCATAATTTTTTTCGTTTATTCATATCATAGAAAATATATTCGTACTGTGGAAATTTTCACTTCTTTGTAGAGATTTATACTCTGTTTGTAGAATTTTATTTTATTTTTTTTATCGAAAGTGTTTCTATACTTAAAAAAATTTATTTTTTCTTAGTGTAGCTTTTATCTGTGCGTTTATATAGACGGACAGACAGACTGACGGATTCGACTACGTCGAATATATATAATTTATATGGTCAAAGATGTCTCCTTATGCATGTTACATAAAATTGTACAGATTTAAAACCATCTTTAACCCATTTTTAATAGGTACAGGGAGTAAAAACGTGTAATTTATGATGTTTATGATGTTAGTCAAGGCAATATGATGAAATATGTGCCAATTGATCCTATAATGTACCTGTATTATATTCTGACATACATAGCTTAAAATTTTTTTAACTTAAAAAAACAGTATAGAGCATGTCAATTCGTGAGCTTAAATATAATAAAACAGATATGAGATTTATTTTACAGAAAATAGCTATTTAGTTTTTCATACAAAAACACAAAGCAATCGGAAACCCTTTTCTACATCAACTTTGTAATATACCGAACTGGCCCGCCTGTTTCCGACATATATAACATACTTATATAAATTAAAAGAAATTATTTGTTCTAAAATTTATCTTTATACTGGCTGAAAATGATTTCTATTGTTGATTTTATTTCCCTCCCAACCGCCTGGCTAAACTGTTGGCAATAATTTTGGGTTCGGATAGGCTATTATGGTGTTCAATTCAGGGTCCATTTTGCCACGCCAGATCAAGCTAATGAAGTGTTAATTAGGTGAGTTGTGGGGCGGCTAGGAGAGGGTTGTCAGCAGGGCGCAATTTGTTTTATGACATATTTTTTAAGTGCGGGTTCTTTGAGGGGCTTTCATTTAAATCAATTCTATAAATAATTAAAATGCTATTTAGTTGCGTGGCATCCAAAGGACGGACGAGCTGATTGGTTATGACTATTTCATTTTAGTGGTTTTATGGCTAGATATTGAAATGAAATGTGAACAAAATGGCAACTCTATGCGGGCGTGCGTTTGTGTGTGGCTGTGTGTATGCGTTTGTGTGTACTGAATGACAACTAAAATGTTTTAATGTTCATTAAACGCAATAACCTATAAACTTAACAAAATGAAATACTCGAACATGTACATGATATGAATAGTGAAGTATATTAATATAAGTTTTATTTCTAATTCTTATATGGATCGATAATAAAAGATGTTATGTTATACTATGTTTATGAACTGAATTTGTATATGATGAATTTGTAGAGATAAAGTAGTGTTGGAAATTCTAAATAAACTTGATCTGCATATGGAATACCAACGGTTCGAATTTGGTGTATCTAGCTTTTATAGTCAAACAGGCGGACAGATAGACAGACAGACAGACGTACAGGACTAACTTCTTATAGATTTTTCACACGTTTGCAAAATTAAAATAATTTATGACCTGCTTTTTCGCTTTTTTAATAGGAACATTGTGTAAACAAAGGGTTTAACTCGCCGGTGTCAATTGTAAATGTGTTAAGAACAAATTTTCTAAGCTGTGGACAGATGATGCTATTCAACAAAAGCTGGCTGCTATAAGTTAAAAGGTACATTTCAAATTCACAACGACAACATGCATTGAGAAGTTTAACGTTGTTGGCTCTTATAATTCACAACTGGTTTTAATCATGAGCTTATGCAGTGTGATGAAATGAACATTTGTTTTTCATAACTTTTTTTTGTTGACATACGGGCTAAACCAGAAGTTTTCTGGATTTTGCTTTAGTTCTACGAAAGAGTTTTCAATTTTTTTTTCTGTCTTATTTTTTTTATATTTCAAATTTTAAATGTACTTTTTTTTATATATTCTCGACTGTCCTTTGCCAGTTAAAGCAGTACGTATCATTGATCCGAGATTCTTCTAGCTCGCTGGTCACGTGAGAGAAATAGAGGAATTGCCCTCCACTGCCGAGCCTCATCTTCAGTTATGAACGCATTTAAACAACTCTTCAGAATATTGAATGCCACGTATGCACAATTTTAGAGTTTATTCATCCAAATTTGCACAGCTCTGGGCACGCTTGAAAGGGACTAGGTTACGCCACACAATCGAGTGTTATGACCGTTATTCCGCCAGTCGAACTTGTGACGTCACAGTATCCAATTAGGACGCAATAAAAAAAAAATGATTTTTTCTTAGTTAATGGACTGCAGCTGCTGATTGGGGTATCTGGTTTGAAAATGATAAATGATAATATAGGAAAATGTCAAACGCATCTAATGTAATATCTCTGATTTCTACATTTTCTGTACATTATCAGCAATAGCTTGTCTAAAGTCCGAAAATGCTGCCAAACTTGCATCTTTGTATGGAAAAGCATCTTAATTTTTGAAGTATGCTTATGAAACTTAGCACAGATATTTTATATCCAAACATAGTATTTATCCTAAAATGGGGCAGATTGGATCACTATATAAATTTACATACTGAGTCTATTGTGCCCTATTTATATATATATATATATAATACAATATATATATATATATATAATATTATATTGTATTATATACTGTGACGTTCATGCGCATTGAGAGTCGAAAAGTTGCAGCCGTCTTGTCGTTACCTATGACTGTCTATATCGTGAGCTCTGGGCATAAACGGGATCATTATATTTTTGTCCTTTTTATAAAAGATTTTTTAAAGACGGCATACAAATAAATTAGACGTACCAATAACAGTAGTTTACAAATTTTTTTTTTAACGAGGGAGCTGGGCTCTCATATACTTTTTTTGTTGTATTTTTGGGCGCTGATTTCAAAAATGCAAACTTTTTTTTTTTCTTCAAAGAATGGATTTTTTGAGAAAACCCCGAATGGCTAGTTTGTTGGCAGTCTTTCGACTTATTTGTTCATATTTACATCAGATTTTATTTAATTTTCAAAAATGATGCACAATTCAAAAGATAATGCCATTTATACGGATCAAATAAGAATTAAAGCCATTACAAATCCTCAAAGTTGAAAAATGTGAATTTTTTTTTTGCATTTTTGAAAAATTTCTGTATTTCAATTGGTCTTTTAAAAATTTAAAAAAATTCGTTGAAATACTTTTTAAGATTTATTATGTTAGATAATTCTTTTACAAATATTTTAAGTATAAATTTGTCCAAATCTGTCAATTCGTCTATACTATAACTATACACTATATGTAATTGCCATAGTCACGATCGGTCAAAAACACATTTGTATTATATAATTTGAATCAGATTACGTAACTGACATAGAGACAATTAAAAATTTAATTTAATTCGAAATCTTTTTCTTATTTTCTTTTAGTACTTCTATAATTTATCAATTCACTTAGAAAGCTGAAACAGGCATTCATTTTAAAGTGTTGCAGCTCTAAATGACCCCAAGTATTATATAAAAGTGCTGCAGCTCACATACATACATAGAAGTAAAACTTTCACTACAACTTCAACGTTGATGGATCGCTCGCACTTTGTAGGACTGGGAAAAGATGCTGATGGTCGCTTTCCTGGCAGGACGACTTCCTACTTGCATCCTGTAGCGAAACATGCTTGAAAATCCTCGACTAAGAAGCCATATTGAAAAGTTGCGAGTGCAAACGCAAAAATTTAGATGCATACAGACGCACATCCACATATGATTATATAATATGTATATACGAGTATGTATAAGTATATACATATATCAAATTGTAGTGGCAGGTTTTCCAGAACGAAGCAGCTAGAGTGTTGCGGGATGCTGCGTCCGGACATCTTATTACGTTGTTTTATTGCCAACTAAGAAATCAAGCGGCAACAGAAGTGGCAGCTAAGCAGCTATAGCTTCAGTCCAGCTCCAAGTCCAAGTCAAAGTCCTAGTCCCAGTCTCCAGATCTTGTCCAGTTTGCCGGAGCTGACACTTAACTGCAAAAAAGATTAATGACTTTTATAAAATTTATTATTGCTGTTGCCGCCACAATGACGTCGGTGCATCACCTGCCTTGCCCCTTGGTGCTCATCCGTTGAAAATCGTTGGAATTTTCAATAAGGCTATAAATTTAACAAGTATTGCAAATACTGTTGTTGCTGCTCCTGCTTCTGCTGCTTGAATCCTTTGAAGTGGCTCATTTATTATACAATTGCATTGCACTGTCGCACAACAGGCAAACGAACAGAGAGGGAACAATCGCAGCATCCTCGAAGCTGACATTCAAATTCAGGAGCCTTCCTGCTGGTCCCGTGGTATCCCCGTGCTTCCAGTTGAAATCACGGCTTGTCACGCTTTAGCCATTCCCCTAGCTATAATTTATTTTAAAGCATCAGCTAAATTATCACCAAGGGCATTTTAAAATCATTTTTTGCTGACATTTTGGGGTTTTTACTTTATTTTTTCTTTTATTTTTGCTGTGTTTTGTTTTGCTTTGTTTTTGTCACCATGATTAATTATGGGAGCGGTGTTTTGGCTGAAGCAGAACGTCAGGGGCTCAACTAATATGAAAAACGGGTCCGCAACCTCACAGGACGATAGGACGATAGCTAGCTACGACTTTATGGACTCGCTAAATCTCAGGATTGACACAACAACCTCAATTTGCACACATACATACTTGCTTATGTATGTTATGTTACGTTAGGTACTACATACATATACTGTAAGCCAAAGCCTTGTAATATTTGCTTAAAATATGTACCCTAAGAAATGCTTCCGATTGAAATGTTCATTTTGCAAAAGTAAATTCTTGATTGCATGAGAATCTTTGCCTAAAAATTTTTTTGGTTTCTGGTACCTCAGCTCAGCTGCAATACGTCGCATTTTGCAAATGTTTGTCTGTGCTAATACACACACACATACACACACACACACACACACACACACACACACACTTACACGCAAAATTACATATATGCTCACATACTTTTAGGCGGTGGCAAAGGGTTCAACAGTTTTCAGTTAAAAAGCATTCGAGTGGATGAACAATATTTATTGGATTTCATGTGCCTGTCCACATCTATGTCCAAGTCGATGACTATGTATGCCCGAGTGTTGCCTGTGTGTGTGTGTGTGTGTGTTTCATATATCATGCTTCCGGCTTGGTTGTTCCAATAAACATGCTAGTGTACATAACTAACATAAACATGGCAAAGAAAGCAATCTTTTCATCAGGAACTACAAATAAAAGTCATGGTATCAAATTTTAACTAAATAAATAATTACTTATGAAGATGTCATGCTACAGTAACTTGAACTTCACCAAAAATCTTAATTTGGTCAGGACTTTAGAAAAACACCAAAAGCTCATTTTACAATGTTTATGAATTAATTATAATTTTTGATTTGTACTTAGTTTCTTTTAAATTTTACTTTCTAAATTAAAATATGTTTTTTTAGTTTTCATTTTAAATACATATTTCATTAAATGGAGCATAAATTATATTAATGCAAATACTCTGATATCATATATATTTAACTATATTCTATAAGTCTGCATCAACCCTTACACCCTGTAATTACACAAGGTAATAAAATTTCGTTTTTTTTTTGTATCCTTTACCAAAACTTATTTTTCGGATTCTTTTGGAGCCACAGATAGCGAAAAGGCACTTTAAAAATTTTTTTATCGGAAGACTGTTTTTTTTTAATTTTTTTAAATCTGGTATAATTTTTTAAGCTTTTTTTCAAAGACGAGCCTGCAGTTTTGATCATTACTCGTCAACCCCATAACCGATTTAAGATGAACTTACGTTTCCGTAAAGCTAATGTATATATCTATTAATCATTCATATATTTTTTTATGTTTAAATTACTAGTTTTGCAACTATATAACTGTGAACTAAGAAAATGATTATATTTTGTGCGGTATATTTTACGATTTTTTTACTTTAAAATTCGAGGAAGATTGGAAATTTTTTTCTTTTCTTTTTTGCTGTATTTACATAGCTGCATTAATTAGGCGTCATTTAAGATATTATTGTTTGAAATCGATCGAAATTGCTTTTAGGAGATCATAAAACTGTGCACATATATACAGGCATACAGGCAAAAAAAGGCAGCTTCATATAAAGTATATATATTTTTGATCAATTATTATTTTTATTTTTTTTTTGCTTATGGCTTTGCTATTATTTTGATTGTCAGGCAAGTGGTGGCGATTCCTTCAAATACCTGCAAAGTCCATCAGAGAGGTAATTTCAATGATGCCATGTGGGCTGAAAGGGTTTTTCTTCGTTTGCCATTTGGGCAATGCAATGTCGGCTTTGTGGCTGCGTTTTTGTGGCAATTTTTTGTAACGGCCTATTCGAGGCTCTCTCAGTGTGTATGTGTGTGTTTGTATATGACTGTGTGGAGCTTACGGCTTCCGGCGGCGTCAACGACAACGGATTGGTGCTAGCAGCAGTACATAAAAATCCCACACACTTCCACACATCCCAAAAAATGTGGACCAAAAAAAAAAAAAAAATAAAATAAAATAAAATAAAACACCATACACATATAAAGTTCAATCGAGTCAGTCAACAATTGGAACACCCGCACACACACATACACACGCACACACACATTGAAACATATACAAAAAGTGTCTGGTTGTTATACTGTGTTTTCAATTTGAAAAGAGTATATTGAATTCGCATAATGTGTGTCTATCTGTTAGCCTATATGAATGTAATATATATTTGATGTATATCTGCATCAAAAGTTTTAAGAACTTTAAAACTAGTGTGATCAAATTTAATGCCTATATTTATCGACAAAATCTTAAATTTATTTTTTAAAAAATATATTTTTTTAATTTTAATTTTTAAAATTTTGCAAAATTCATTTTCAAGTCAATTTTTTGCACCAAAATAAATTTTTAAATTTTCTAATCTTAGGTTAATTTACATATAATTTATGATCTTGCAAAAAGAATTTTCTAATTAAATTACTCAATTTGTACCGTGTTTTTTGCAATTTCAATAAATTTAATCAAAATCGAGTCAGTATATGATATAATTGTGAAATGTGACTATTTTCGCTCCTCCTTCAATATTCAAGAATTTGCCGGAAGCTAATTATTTTTAGTTCAAATATAATTAAAGCTATTTTCTTATATTTGATTTCCATAACAAAACTTATAATCACTCGAAAATTTAAATTAAATCTAATTAAATTGGTATATGTTGTATTAAAATGAAATCATAATATTATAAAATATAGTATAGAAATTTATAAACTGAAACATTTCAACAATACTTAGTATTAACCATCGATTACGCTATATAAATAGAGTATATCACAGTCAAACACTATCTATTTATCTAGCTTGTTGTTTTGTTTTTTTATTTCGATTTAGCCAAAGTCAATTGGTTGGCTCTTTCTCGCGTATGTAGTATCCTTAGTGAGGTCCTTATTTTGCGTGTGGGTATGTGTGTGTTTATTGGGGTTTTGGAAGTTCGTAGAGAGGTTAAATTTTTGGTCGGCTTAGTGCTTAAATACATTTGATTGTAATTCGCTTTTAAATTCGATTCGTTGCGATTTTGTTGCGATTTGTTATTGGATGTAATGGTGCGACATCTGAGCTTCTTGGGTTCATCGTCGCTATCACGTTCTATTCCTTTACATTTAGAGCTCCAGTTCGGTTTTGGGTTTAGGTTTGGGTTCATATGTGGACTCTTGTGATTAATGCGGGTCAATGGAATGAAGGCATACTAACTTACATACATATTTTTTATATCCACACATACACACACACATATGTATACTTGAACAACATTTATTTAAACTATAGTTTACTGTCTTGGCTTTTACTTATATGTATGTTGTTGCTGCCTATTGACTTGGTCAACTTGGGCATCCATATTAATGGTATGCTCTATCCCTGTTTATATAAAAAAACAAGAAAGAAACGAATCTATATACCCTTGCAATAGTCTTCTAAGAAAATTTTGAATACTTTTGATAGAATATTTCTTTTTCGACCGATGGGAGCTATAAGATATAGTGGTCCGAATTTATTCAAACTTTATTTGATTGTACAATTCGTAAATATACATCGATATGCCAAGTTTGGTTTTGATATCTTGCGAAACAATAAAGGTTTTCATACAAACACTTTTCATTAAAATTAAGTGTCTCCGATTTTTCCTATGGCAACTGTATGATATAGTGATTCAATCGGGCTGATTTTGACATACAAACTACATACAATATCTAGCTTCATCTGTGCCAAGTTTTATCAAGATAAAGCCCAAAAGGAAGCATAGAAACAGATGGACATATATACTTTATGAGGTCGAAGGCGTCTCCTTCTATTCATTACACACTTCGAGACAAAATTATAATATCCTTTGCAAGGGTATAAAAACGACCGTTAGGAGATGTATCTACTTGTATTAAAGATCTCAGTTGAAATGCCCAACACATGTTAGGCTGTTTGTTTGAAGACTGATATACTTATATAGTTTTCTGTTATAGATTTTGCATATTTAAATTATGTATACTATATTGAACAACAAGTGCTGAAAGTTAATTCAAATTACTAATTTCTTTAATAATTCATGTTATGCCATAAATTCAAAGAGATTTTGGGAGCTAGCATGTGAGCTTCCCTTACTATATAGTCAAGGGTTGAAATGATCGCTGAAAGTATATTCTATGTCTTGGAATATCGGGATTTTTTCAGGTATTAAGCGGAAATACATGAACATGTCGCTGGAATAAGTTATAATAAAGTCCAATGTCCTCATTGATTATATTATCCTGGAAAGTAATGTCTCGACTTCGAAATCATGTATTTACCATTGGAAGGTGGGTAATTCTATGCTACTTGAGAATCAAGTAGCGATAAATATGCTAGTTTTTCGTTTTAACTTAATATGCAGAAATAGCAGAATGTCCTTAAAATGTTTTTAAAAATTCGATGATATGGTCAGATTAGAAGCAAAGTTATGCTCTATTTGGTGCAGAAAACCACACAATACATGAACATTTTGGAGTAGAGAAATTACTGGAAGTCGAGCTGAATTAATTTTCAATATAAAGAAATCACAAAAATTGATTATAATCTATTGGAAAATAAATAAATTAGCCAATGCTCTGCAAGGTGTGTGTCCTAGGTATTGTAGCTAGAGAATATAAAAATTATATAATCTCATACAGGGATTTTCATACTATTCTTTTCTTTATCTTTAAAGTTCCTGCAGAGTTATTTTGCCTTTATTAAGGGCACAAAAACATCTAATTCAGTCGTAGCTCAATATTTCTATAAAAAGGGCTGATAGAAGATTTTGGATAGTATCTATTATATTTTACATGAAAATGTAATCGACTCTACCCAAACGTAATACCAGATGGTATTGTCATTAAATCATTAAATGTACATATATGTATTTCACAGAGAAAGATATATGCAACAATCATACATTATATGCATAATAACTTGATTATTATTAGTTCTTTCTTTATAAGACAATATAATTTTTTGATAAGACTGTTGCCTCATTAATTGGAATTTATTGTTAAGTATTATTTTTACCTTTACTTTATTATTTTTTTCTCTGTCTTTAATCTTTATTACTTATACAATATAAGCTATATTCAATTTTCTTTCGCTGACTTTTATTATATTATTTGATTTGTTTAATTTGTCGCTGCAGTTGTTATGCTAGTTATTGCTGTTGTTGTTGTTGTTTTTGTTCTTGTATTTGTTGTTGTTGTTGTTATTGTTGTTGTTGATAGTTGCTCTATTTGGCAAGAAAGTTTAACGGCATGTCGCACGCATCGAGACCAGCCCAAACCCCCCTTTTCCCGGTTTTTGGCGTACAAATCATTTTCAAATACAAAACTTTAGGAAGCATGCTGCAATAAAGTTGTTGCTGCCACACCTTAACATGCCACCACTGCCTCCCAGTCCGCCCCTTGCCACCTGCACAATTCACACCCCCCTCGGGCAACCCCAAGCAGTTGCCTTGTAGCTCTTTGCTTTTATGTTTCAGTTAATTTGTACTTTAAAACTGAAAGCGAAAAATTAATGTTACGTTTAGGTGTTGTATGGCAGTTGATGTTGATGTTATTGTTTTTTGTTTTTTTGTACTTTATTTAACTTTGTACTTGCATGCTTGAAATTATATTTTGTTATTGTTGCTTGGCACTGGATCGACATGTGTGCCAATAAATTAAATACCGGCGAAAGTTTGCTATATTATGAGTTGCACTTAAATAAATAAAAAAAAAAATGTAAAAGTTCCGAAAAAAAATAGCGGATATAATTTATAGTGGCCCGATTTAACCAGATATGACTTATACACTGCGTACATCAATAATTATTGTTATTATTATAATTCTTATAATTATTATCATTAGCATCTAAATTAAGTTTCAAAAAGATATCCGGGAAACTAGTTTGCGTAAATACAGACAGACCGACAGATATGACCAGTTCAACTTGGCTGAATATTATCTTCAAATAAAAATGTGTATATTTTTAAACCTTATAAAGTTTGAGAGAAAATTATTAAAACATCAAATCAGTTAAAAGACGATTACTAACTTATCACAGTTCCGGGAGCGAAAGTCTCCAAGTAGAAAGTCAAGATTTGGTTTTTGTCAGGGGGGAATTTTACCCAACCCAAAATACTTCAGTTCCGCTTTAGAAACAGAGTATAAAAGTTTGATGACTAATGAGCCTAAGCTCTTTTTTTAACAACTAGTTGAATATTAAACTGAATATTGAATGAATGAATATAAAAAGTTGAAAGAGTTCGGAATCAAAATGTTTTTGTAAATGAGAATTTAGAGTCGGAGTTTACGCCTTCTTCTATAAGTATGGTTTGTTTTTTAGCTAACATTTTTATTGATTTGTCTTCTAATCATAAAAATACCAGTTGAATACAGGTATTAGTAGTACACCCCAGTTAATTGGCTGAGTACATCGGTTCGTCTTTAATGGACTTAATTTAAATATCGTCAGCAAATAGAGTAATTTTTCCCAGAATATTCTACACAATAACTATTTGTAATAGCATTTTGTATTCCGAATATCTAAGACTCAAATTATATGTAAAATCAATTGCCTAATCCGAAAAAATTTCATAAAAAATATACTTTTCAAAAATGTGCCTTTGGTTAAGTGTAAATAAATAAACATAGTTTATTGTTACAAAAAAACGTTTACTTGTTAAAAAAAAATAATTAAATATCCTTTCAAGAAGCACGCAATATTTAAAATATTTGAATTAGAAGGCAATTAAGAATTAAATTAAAAGTTTTAAATTTTTTTCTTGAAATCTCAAATTTTATCTAATAATATTTATCATTCTTTGAATGTGTAGGCTTACTAAATCTAAATAAATTAATAAGTAAAAAATCAGAATTTTCAATATTTGTTTATGTATAAATTGTAATTTTTGGACAATTATGAAATTGTTTTTATAAGCCCCAGAAAATTCAAAAATAAATTGATAGTTGTTCGCTGAGTAATTGGATCCTAACGTGACTAACAACGAGTCGTTAGTTAAAATCTGCGAATAAACAGAATATCAAAAAATCAAAAAATGTGCATAATTTATACATAATTGAAAATTAAATACTAAAATAATATATTTGTGTTTTGTATACCCAGTCTTATCACAGCAAAAAATATTGAAGCCACAATATGCGTTAAAAAGCTGAAAATTTAATAAATCTAGCCACACTTTCTCCTTCAAGCATTTCATATTGCTCTTTTTTGTACACAGAGATACATTGAAATTTACTTTGCTGGCTTCTTGGTGCTCCAGCTAAATGTGAACTTTTTCTGTCGGATAATGTTTATTTTGTATCTGCAACTCCGCCTGGCTCCATGCCACATGCCCCATTCAACATCCTCATTCAGATATTGCTGTGCAAAATTAATTTGCGGCTTATCGAAGCCATAAAAAATTTCTAATCCACTTTCCGTAAATAATCATGAGCGTCAATTCAGTGACAGTCTGTCTGCATATGCACATCTTTATATACACACATAGAAGCAGTGGCGTTCATTTTATTACAGTGGGTAAAAGGGGGTTGATTTAAGTAGAAACCCTCGTTACTGCATATGAGAGTAGGTCAGTGTATGTGTTAGCTATGTGTGTGTAAGTTAGTAACTCTTACTAAGTTATGTATGGCATGCCCATGTGGGTCAGGCAATACGATGCAACTTTTGTGATTTCTTTGAATCTTAAAGTCGATGAGATAACTTTTTCTATAACTCTTAGCTGTGCACAATGGGATTTTTGGACAATTTTTTAGACTAAATTATAAACGACTATTGGGATGAAATAGAACATTTATTCAAAAAGTACTTAGTTAGAAAAATATGATTGTTCTCCAGGAATTTGCAATCAAACTCACCAATTCATCGTTTTATTATTTGTTTAACAAGTTGACAAAATTTAATGGAAGTCCAACCAATAAAAGTGAAGTCATATAGTTGTTGTAGGATCTATTAAAAATTCTTGCGCGAAAAAAAATCTTGTAAGATAATATATACTCCCAACAAAGCAGATAATTTCCAGGTTTATGTATATTATCACTTATTTCGATCATTTTGCTTCTTTTTTCTAATAAAATTGCAAAATTATTGAAAATTGGGTTATTTGATTAACACTTGATTTGTTTTCGAAAGTCACAAAAGATGACAATTATAAAAACCCATTGACTATTAAAAATAATAATAATAATAATAATGGCACCAAGTAATAAAAGTCGCATTGCTCCTAAAAGCTCCCAAAGCTTTAAATTCCTTCACAAAGTTGAAAATTTGCTTATTACTTAAATTTTTAAAAAGTGCAATTTTTTTTACTTACAGATACCTAAGACAATTCATTTAATTTTAACCATTGTACTATACGAACACCTTGTGCCCATGTCTAATATTTTCAATCACATATGTATATATATTTAAGCTTCCCATGAAGCGTTTTTTAACTTTTATTTTATGTCATGCATGCTGCTTCTTCAACAATAAAATATAAAATATATATAAAAAAAAGTGAAAAAATAAATAATTTTTATAGATTTCTTATGGATGTGGGAATTCTCAAAACTGTCTGCTGCTCTGATTTTGCTTGCATGTAAATAATTTATTTTATCATTAAGTCCCTATGCTAGCTAAGAAAAACACCTTATTTTTTAAGAAAAACTTGTTTATTCATCAATATAGTTGACCTATAAAACTAAAGCAGATTTTCTGATAATGGAACCAATATACATATTTTTGAGTTCTAAGAGTTATTTAATTTACAATCAATTTTGTGGATGCACGAATACTTCTATTTGATTCACTGAATCATTCACTATTTAACTAAGGTTCATCTTGCTGAAACGAATAGATGAAAACGTTAAACATAAAAAAAAATATGATGATCATTACAATATGTTAAAATGAATGAAATGAAACTGGCAGCTCTTGCAACATCTCATGTGGCAGCGGCATAATCCTTGCTTGCATACACAACAGGTAATTGTAAAACTTATAATGTTGAAATCTTCCAAGCTTTCCTCACCGTTCTCAACATCATATTCGCTCTTGGTATCACTCATGTCTGCTCCTTGTGTTATGGACTGGGCAAATTAGAGATGAAAAATATAAAATTTCTAAAGCGTTATTATAATTTTCAGGGCTTGCTTTAGTGTCTAATATAGTATTGTAGAGATTTTATCATATCAATAGCTGAGTTGATCTAACAAATTTCAGAGACTACTATAAAAGCTAGAAACACAAAGAATAGAATGTTGCTTTCTGTATACCATACGCAAATTAAGTTTATTGCAAAATAGTATTTCAAAAAGATACGAATAAATTTTGATAATGTCAATCAATATTTAGTAAATATTGGTATATTTTAGTGTTCAAGTTATGGAAACAGCTGTTTTATGTTGATAGGGCAACAGGAGTTTTTGTGATTTAAGATTATTGAGGATCGCAAATTAAAATTGAGGGAACAGCGAGCTGAAAATTATTTTTAATTAAAGCGACAGTAAATGGAGCAGAATGAAAGGGAATTATTGGGCTTAAACTTGATCTTAAATATTAAACATAAATATTGAAACATTAAATTGTTTTTATTTAATTATGGCCACTAAAATCTTATTGGATGCAAAATTTACTGGCATTTATTTATCATCAAGTTCTGACTCAATTTCGTTTAAGCGAGGTACAACTACAAATGTAACAAAACATGGAGTTATACAACTATTAAAACAACAAAATCCATGCACCTTTAAGTTGCTAAATATCATGATTAACAATAATGTAAACAAAAATCAGCTGACTTAGCAGAGTTGCTACGTAAAGGGCTGCTCACTTAGTTGGTATTGCAAACTTGCAAAGATGCAACGCTGCTAGGGTCTGCTGAATTCTGCAAATATATTACTGACAAATGTGCCAAATCTTGTGGCAACACTGCAATATTTATGTTACGCCGCAAATTGCCGTCAAAGTAGTTTTTTTTTTTTTTTTTTGTTTGTTTGTGCAACTTTGTTGCAGTTCGAATTGTGAAGATAGTTGGTTTAGCTCTCGCAACGCTTTTCTATTTGTTTCACTTGCAAGAGCAACCAACAAATATAATATTGTATTGGGCTTTCACTACATGACACGTTGTTGTCCTTGGTGTTGTTGCTGATGTTTATGTTGTCCTTGTTATCGCTTGAAATTTTGGCTGCAGCTGTGCTTGGCCAAGCTGGAAAAAAAAGTTAAAACATTACCGACTGTGATATACTCTGCGCACAGTGAAAAAATTTCATCAAGTTTTTATTGCATTGACGCATGTCTCTGCATTAAATATTATGATGTTTAAAAATGAAATTGCGTAGCTGATGTTGAATGTGGAGTGTACATAGGAAACAAGTATAATTGCTATAGTCGAGTATACCCGACTGCGACTTACCGTGTATACTTATACACATTTTACTTTAATAGTGCAGAAATTAAACTATATCAACCATTCAAGCCAACACAACAGTACAGACGACGAGTCTTCTGTAAGCAAAAATCATATTTAATACCCTTGCAAAAGAGCATTATAATTTTGTCACGAAATGTGTAACGAAAAAAAAAAAATTGAGTTGTCGAGGTGAACAATCTAAAATTATAAAAAAAAACTCAATTCCAAGCGACTCGGCTATTGATTTGGATTAAGAATAAATCTAACTTATAAGATCGAAGTTGCCTGCTTATATCTGTTATATACATTTCCACTGTTGTGTTGCCTCTTTTTACCCATTTTCAATAGGAAAAATTTGAATATACTCTACAGGGGTATTAAAGCTAAAACTTTATTACAATTGTGTACATCTTCAATAGGTCCTCTTAGTCCGATCTTAGTGTGTGTTGCAGTTGTCATGAAATAAAAACCTGAAACTAATGTGTAGAGGCGAAGAGCACCAAAAATGGATTGTAGTTTAGTGATAGAGACAAAGTTGGGGGAAAACATATGCCAAAGTCCGGTCAGACTGTCAAACTGAGAACATTGTATGAAATCTTGATAAGAAATGGGACATGACGGAGAAGTTCTGCGAATGGGGAATATGAAGTTTGACAATGGAATAAGTGTAAATGTGATTGTCTGTGAGATTTAACATTTTAGGATATTTAATTTATTTAATGGTTATTAAATTGATTTCGATGTTATTTTTAAAAAAAGCCGAAGCTTAAAAATTTTTGAATACTTTTGCATAGAATAACTCATTTTGGACACAATAGTCACTATGATATGATACAGTGGTCCGATTTTAGATTTTTGTTAGCCAAGTTTTGTTTTGATATCTTGAAAAACAAATAGTTTTTCAAACAAGTTTTTTCCACGAAAATGAAGTGTCTCCGATTGTTTCTATGGCAGCTATATGATATAGTGGTCCGATCGGGCTGATTTTGACATACAAACTACATATAATATCAAACTTTATCTGTGACAAGTTTCATCAAGATAGCTCAAAGATAAAGCTAAAAAGTAAGCATAGAAACAGAAGAACAGATGGATAAACGGGCATGGCTATATCGACTCAACTTATCGTCCTGATCAAGAATATATATACTTTATGGGATCTTAGACGTCGCCTCCTATATATTACACACTTCGAGCCAATATTATAAATTTGCAAGGTAAAAAAATTATTCGATTTAATGTAAATTATAATATTGTACTCTTCCAAAGTAGTTGACTTGAAATCAAGTGTCAGTATTAACATTTTTCCATAAGTTTATTTTAGTCGCATGGCTGAAAAATGCTTTAATTAAAAGCGGCACGAGCTTTTTATATGAAATATCTGCTTACATAACAGTGAGCGCGAATATTAAATTTTCTTGGCAGGCAATAATAAAGATTTATTTTAATAACTTGAAAATTGGTTTTATTCCAAAAAAATTTGTCAAATTCTTTAAAGAGACTTTAAAGGACTCCACAGACATTTATAATTAGCCGGAATTTTAAAATGGCTTCAATCAAACATTTTAACTTTTCAGATGCATATCAATAATTATAATTGCCGTAAATTAGACGGAGCACACAAAAAACTAAACTGTTACAGTTTTAGTTGAGTTTGTTTGTGAGCTATTTTCAGTTTAGAAATTTGTTAAAATTCTTTTTTTTAAATGTTCAAACATGTGCAGCTAAAATTCCACATACAATTTCGTACAAATACGCTTACAGACAAGACCCACATATACATGGTGTGCAGACACTGGCAAATTTGCATTTTAGACAAAAAGTTTTCGACGCAATATCTGGGTGGAGATGTCCTATCTTAGTTTTCAGTTTACTAGTCAATAACGGATAGACAAAAGCAAAACCGAATTAAATTTGAACAAGTTTCGATTGGATTTTATTTCTGCATTTGACACACAAACGAGTTTAAACTGTATGCAGTTTTTTGTTGATTTTATTACGCCAAAAAATTAATATGGCGTATACGCAATGTAATAAAATGAAATTGAACTCCGAACCCAACTAAAGTGAGCTCAGCTGATGGGCTGACTTTTCAGCCTAAGGAGCCCATAAAATGTCCAGCCAATTATTTTGGGATTAAAGATTTCGAGTGTGTGCGAGCGTGGCCTTGGCTTAGGTTTTCAATATTTCATGTTTGGCTCAGAGGCCGCAGGGTAGAGCACTTCAAAGTCCCCTACACACACACACCCCCTGCCCTACCATAAGGTCATGGCTAAGACTTCTAATGCGTATCAATTGGAAAGCGTAGAAACTTTGAAAAACTTGTATGCTTCATTAGGCACATCATTTTGTAATACGTATATGTTGGGGGTAGTCAGGCCATAGTACGAGTATATCGAGTTAAATGAGTTGTTATAGAAATAGTTTATGCAAAGCTCTTTTACAAATTCTGCACTTCAGTTATGCAACCTTAAATGCCAGCTAAAGCCGCAACGAACGATTTAAGCAAAAAAAAAATGGGTTTCTCATTTCAGTGCTTGTAAATAAATTATAAAGGTATAAAAATATGTTATCTGCTAGCAGTTGTATCTTCTCAAGTCAACCTTACTTTAGTTGACAGCTTGAGCTTATATGGAGAATGTCTAAGATATTATAGGTACTAGCCACAGTTGAAATATTTTATTGTCTTTCTTGCAATCAATCTAATTCAACATATTATACTTAGTTTACTTTATTTGCTTGCCTATTAATACAAACATATTGCCATTATATAATCAAGTTATTTAATTTTATTTAAAAAAAAAATTTTTTTTTTTTTTTTTTTCTTTCCTTTTTTTTTTTTAATTATGCTTTAATTATATATATATATATATTTTTTTTTATATTACTAATTTAAATTTTAATTATTATCACTTTTTCAACATTTATTACTAACTCTCTTCTGTTTAGCTTTAGGTTCAAATAATGACACTGACTAACCTGGCTGTGAGTAGGGCATAGCTGGCCGGACTGGCAAATAAATATCCCCTGGGTCAGTGTCATTAATATTTGACACTTATGTTATTTAATTAGGCTTTTCCTATCCTTCTATAACATTTAAGAAATATTATAACGTTTGCTTATCTGGGACAGAACTGATTGTCTGCCAGAATAAATAAATGAATAAAAAAAAAAAAAAAAAAAAGTCCATGCTTAATCTACACAACTTTACATTCCGAATCGATTTCAATAAGTTTCTACTTCGTAATTTAATGGCAGCAGGTCCATTTTCATGAAGTTATGATTATTTTTAATTATGTTAAAAATTAATTGTTATTTCTGAGAATTTAAAAAAAAAATTGCAGAATTTTTATGATGAAAAAGCAAAAATTATCGTTAGAGAATAAATATGGTATATTTCTATCTCTTTCTTCATTTTCTGTCTAAATAATTCAAAAATTTGGAAGGTTTTTTTTTTTAATTTGTGGGCTGAATTTTCAGCATTATATATTTTAGTAAAATGATTTTTACCGATGCTTCAAGGTCCGGCCTTGAGCATATTAATTGGGAATTAAATGATGAAACTTTGTTGAATCTTAACTGAATTTTCTTGGGGCACCCTAATGCGCACTTATTAGTGCCCTGCATTTTTAATAAATCTTTTTCGTTCTCCTTATCAGTTGAAGCATTTACTGCAACTCCAACTTAATTTTACGGCGTTTTATCAAAGTGCAGACATCGTTTTATATATTTTCATTTTCATTTTCATTTTCATTTTCTGTCTTACTTATTATTTTTCTTTTTGATAGTCCAAGTCAAAAATTTCATTAATGGCAATTCCTTATTGGACTAGCAACTTGGTTGTGCGAGTGCGAGTGCGAGTGCGAGTGCGAGTATCTGTGCCGGACCGAAATAAGAAACTTAGTTTATATTCCAATCGTGTTTGGCTTAACTTTAATAACTTTTCAACTTTTTGCAGCTTTACTTTCTTTTGTCTACTCGGCTCGCGACATGCCTTGATTACTACTTACAATGTGTGAGTTCCGTTTGAGTCGCGATCCTAAACCACAATCACCACCCCCACCCCCATCCGCCACCAATGTGCCACCACCCCCTAACTGTCGTTGTGTTTGATTGCCGCCAGTGACGTTGATGGCTGCTGTTGACTTTCCTGGGCATGATTTGTGTGTGCCCCAAAAAGTAAGAACTGTATAAACTTGTTGTGTGAGCCAGAGAAAGCGAATAAAGGCAATCTGAAACGTTGTGGCACCACTTGCTGCAACACTGCAAAAATAACAAGGTTCTATTTATTCACATGCTCACATAAATAACTTTAATACAAACTGAAAGCACTATCAAGCATTATAATCACACCTGCGACGGTTTCTAAATTTATCAAAATAAAATAAAATGAAAAAAATAAAAATATATTCATAAATATAATTTCAATATTTGTCGTCCTTGGGATCTTATTTAAAATAAACATTTTTATCTAGTCTAAAGTCAAAGATAGTGTAATAAAAACATTGAGAAAATATGTAAGTTAAATCAAGGTAAATTTAAATTAAATCAAAATTTTAAAAATTTATTGTTTCCTCAATTATAGAAACGTTGTCGAATTCTTAACATGTAAAGTTCATTTCTATGTTTAGCCGGCCGCTAATCACGAACAAAAATATAAAAATTTTTTTTTTTTGCTTTTTTCGAGCTAAACGAAGATAGCTTATTAATTATTTGCTTTTTAAAATGAGAGTTTTGTAAAACAGTTAATTATTTTGACCTCAGCTTAAAGTTCATGATATAACAGCTGTTTCCTATTTTAAAAAGTATTAAAATATTTTTTATCAACTTGCCACATAACATTTTTGAATTGAATTATTAGTTCAGAAGTTATTCGGAATTGAATTAAATATTTGTCATAAAAATTTGCCTTTAGAAAACTTTATCGCTTTTTTTTTTAAGTTTTTGTCTTGAATTACATTTTTTTTATATTTTAACAGATTTTTAAAAAATAACTTATAGACAAATGTGTTGACAAATGTCGACAAACCAAGTCGGATTTATGAAAAAATGTTTATAATATTTTTTTTAATATACGTTGACTCTTAGATGTTCAGGATACAAAATACTGTTGCCAAGTAATAATATTAATTGCAAATATTTCAATAAAGTACTTAAACATTAACTCAAATATAAGATTTTTTTTTTTTTGTTGTGCTTTAATTATTTTTTTAATGTAACATTCCTTTAAGCTATATAAAATATTACCAATTTATACAGAGCTTAGGATTTTCTTTTCAACTTAAATATTTAATATTGTTGTTATTTAAGATATATTTTTAATCGGCCTTGTCATCTCTTTGCTGTTCATCTGTCTAAACGAATGCGACAGTTCACAAAGATTCTGAAACAATAAACAATTTGGTGTTATTAAAACACAAATTAACCTTCTACCAATATTAGATTTTTTTAATTAAAATTTTGATCAATAATAGTTATTTTTGGTCCCTGATTTCAATACAAAAAAATATTAATCGAACAATCAAAAAAAAACATTCTTTATACCAACATTTTTTTTAATTGAAGTCAGAAAACTCAAACATAATTGAAAAATGATTTTGATTATGCTCAGTAAAATTGATTTACGCTCTTCTATTTCCTTTTTTATTTCCTAGCTTATACTCAAGGTAATTTCTTGCAGTGTACCAACAGCAGCAGTTTCTATTCGCAAGTTGGTCAAGTATTAAGCGATAATGAAGATAAATAACTTAAAAGAAAAATACCTCAATTACAAACTTTAAGCGCACTACTTTTGTAATCAAATGAGCGATTATCAAACTTTTCATGGCCAAGGGCCGAAGCAGCTGCCGCTCAACTCTAAAACTTAAAGTGACAGTTAAGTCATAAAATGCAAAATGGCCAACGGAAGTGGTATTACTGAATGCGAATAGCAATTGCGGAAGTTACCGTTAACTCTATATTTTACTCATTATCCGCAGAGATTTAAATGCAAAAAGAAAAACCGCGTATGTCTGAGCAGAACATAGGAAAGACGTTTAGCATAAATTCTTTAAGAGTTAAATATCTGTAACTTTACGTTATCTTGTGTTTGTTTGTTTTTAATACCCTTGCAATAGGGTATTATAATTTTGTCACGATATGTGTAATATCAAGAAGGACACGTCTGTGACTCAATAAATTAAGTATATATATTTTTGATCAAAACGATCAAAACCAAGTCATATCCGTGGTTCGTCTGTTTGTTACTGTGCAAACTCTTTGGCTTTATTTTTAAGTTATCTATTATGTTTAATTCAGGCCAACTGAGACTTACACAATCTGGCCGAGTTTAATCAAAATCAAGCCACTATATCTTATAGCTCCCATAGGTAAAATCGGTCGAAAAGTGCTTGTATACATTTTTTTTTCAAGATATCAAACCGAACTACGCAGTTCTATGTATAATTATAATTTGTTCAATCTTATAAGTTTGACCAAAATTGGAAATATATTTTACGGCTGCCAAAGAAACGATGGGTCGAATACGTTGATGATAGATTTTGCTTGCCTGTTATTTTATATATCGATAAACGTAACCTATTACAGTACATCCGAATTTAAAGGAAAAAGGAAAATAAATTATAAAGCAATGCATATTGATGGTATTTTTCCTTTTTGAAAAAAAAAAAATTCTCTGCAAATTAAGCTATATTGCGGTAATTTTGCACATACACTTGGTTTTAGAAATGATAAATTCGAAAAAAAAAACTTTTTTTGTATAACGCTTCAAACTGCCATACATATGTAGTTAAATATATATTTCAAGTAATATTAATCTAGATTTTAGCACGTATAGCAATAAAAATATGAAAAATCGGTCGCCAATTCAAAATAATATCTAAACAAAATTATTTGGGCTATTTTGTGTGTCCCTCTATTATTAAATTACATTTCATTTATTTTTATTATTACATTTAATTTATTTTTATTATTATACTCTTCTAAAGAGTGATAAAAAAACCAAAATTCGATTTTCAGAGAAAAAATTCTGTAAAAAAATTTTTAATGAAAAATCAAATTTGAAAATGGTATATGAGAAGTTGATTGATAAACAGTTATAATATCATTCAATTTTTTAAAGATGATAAAATAAATTTAAAGAATTTATAAAACAGTGTAGTTAATTTCGTAATGTTTATTTTACAAGTGCTTTATATTAGATGGTGTGTTTTTGAAGGCAAACAACTTTACTTGAAAGTGTATAACTTAAGAAACTTTTCGCACATTAGTTCTTCGCTTAAAACTTATTTTTTTTGTGTGAAGGCTAAGCTAATGAAATCTATTACTAGTGTTTAACAACAATAATATAAAATGTCGATGCAATGTAGGGAATGCCAAAGGCAGAGGCAGAGGCAGGGGCACAAACAGAGGCAGAGACTACAGCAGCTGCAAATGGCAGGCCATAAAAATGCTTGAAAAAGGTGCAATATAACCAGACACAAGCAGAAACAAAAACAGGTAAGGATACGGATACAGATACAGATACAGATACATCGATGGGAAAAGCAATGCCGGCGGCAGAAAGCAAAGAGCTTATGAGTGGCAGGCAGGAGAACAAAAAAACATATTTAAATAAATTTCAATTCACACACCCAAAGCAAAGCCAATAAATAATGTTAGCAGCAAAACGATGAAACGAGAACTGCGAACTGCGAAGTTGCAGATACATTTTCATCCCGTTTCGCATCCGCCAGGTGCCACTGACAAGCTTGATGTCTGACTCCCTCACTTGCCACTGGCTTTTCTGGTGGCTGTTGCCATCCGGCATCTGCCACCTGCCACCTGGCTGCTCACCTGTCTATTCACATTTGTATACATTTTTATTGCCAACAATTTTATTTTGATAGTTGCAGAGGGAAGCAAGCGTCCGCAAAACTCAAACAAAATGGCGTCGCAAAACAAATGGCGTCTCTTACAGACAGGTGGGGCAGAGGAAGAAAAACAGAGAGAGAGTAAGAGAGAGAGAGAGTGAGTGAAAGAGAAAGAGTGTGAGAGATTGCATGAAACTGCAACAGCGTGTGTTTGCTCATAATTTGGTTACACTCGTATGTGAACACCACAATTCATACCCCCCCACCTTACATTACACCATACCCCACTTCCAATTCCCCCACCCCATGCAATGTGGCAGCATATTGAATTTCGAGCATAACGAATGCAATTTATTTGATTGACTGTTTGATTGAATGAAATTGCAGCAAGCGGCATCAGATGATTTGCACTTGGGTGCACCACGTCCCTCAATATTCCACATGCCACACGCACACACACATTAATAATACACACTACCAATATCTATTTAAATACAACAAAAAGATATGCATGTATTGATATTTGTTTGAAATATTTGGTATTTAATAATTGCTAATGATTTTAAACAATGTTCTAAACAATTTATAGATAATTTTAATATGCTTAATTAAAAAGCAACTATTTTAATATAGTTCACACTCGAAACAATTAAATAAACATCTACGAAACATTTTAAAAGAGTTAATACAAACAGAATATAAAGAAAAATGCTTCATTATATAGCAATTCCTTATAGAAATCGAAATAAAAACTAAAACTGCTGAGTTTGGAACAGATATTTTACAGAACAACACTTTTTACCATACCAAAAATTTTGCACCGATTGAAGCAAAATTTAATGAGAAAATTACACTAGTTTACAGCAAAAAAGGAGCTGGGCTCTCATATACTTTTTTTGATGTATTTTTGGTCACTTATTTCAAAAATGCAAACCATTTATTTTTTCAAAGAATGGTTTTTGAGAAAACCGCGAATAGCTAGTTTTTTGACAGTCTTTCGACTTATTTGTTCATATCTACATGAGATCTTATTTGATCTTAAATAATGTTACACAATTCAATAGATAATTGTATAATCTTTCTAACGGTATGCGAATCGAATAAGAAACAAAGCCATTATAAGCCCTCAAAGTTGAAAAATGTGAACATTTTTTGCATTTTTAAAAAATTGCTGAATTTCAATTGGTTTTTTAAAAATTTAAAAAATTTGTTTAAATATTTTTTAAGATTTATTATGTTAGATAATTTTTTTAAAAATATTTTAAGTATACATTTGTCCAAATCGGTCGGTAAATGTGATAGTTATTCAGCAATTAGTAAAAACACCCAAGACAAAATTCACCCTGTTCACCACTTTTCTAGTCATATTTGACGAAAATTTACAATTTAAGAGAGAAAACAGTGATGCGTTGGTATATTAAAAGAAAAAATGTTGCGTATTGTCTACGGAAAAATTAAAGCGGAAATATTCGATAAAGATACACCAATCTTCAGGATCATTATTCTCTCTAAATAAAGCAAAAAATCCATTCAAATCACCGCAATAGCTATAGTTTCTAGTCAGTTGAAACTTCTCATCTCCAAATATAATTTGTAAACTAGTGTTATGATATCCGTTTTACAAGGGTATACAAAAGTAAATTCGTTTTCGTTTCAGGAACGAGTACAGAACACAATATACTCTTCCTTTACAACCGTACCTAGGGGGTCTTAAAGCTGTGTAAATGCATTTAATACGTATGTTACGATACACTCGACCATCTATATATATATTGTTGATCAGTTACAATAGCCGAGTCAATCTAGCCCTGTCCGCCTGTATAAACAAATTTGGTAAATAGGTTTCTGTATATCATACACAGATCGAGTTTATTTCATATTTTTGAAACTCTCCTCTCTTTGTTTATAGGCACAATATTAAAATTATGATTTTAATTTTGGCAAATGTACTTATAAGGCTGATCTGAATATGCTGTGAAAATTAAATAAAGATTATATTATAAACAAGAAAGCTTTTAATGAAAATAGTTTTTGAACTTGTAAGATGTAGCCCTAAATTCATGTAACCCTAAAATAAATTATAGGCAACTCTGTTATTAAGTTATCGAGATCAACTTAGAATAATCGATACCTAAGCAGCTTCCTTGAATGTGTACACATGTGTACAAGCACATGTCAATTGTGAAATAAAGTATTAATAAAACTTTAAAAATAATTATCTTAATTATTACTGAACTGCTTAGTGTTCAAATTTTGATTTGCACTGCTTGATTTCAATGTGTTTGCATATAATCAATTTCTAAATGTGCTTCTGAATTTTCAACTGAACACAGAGTGTACTGTATTCGTACATAGTATTCTACAGTTTTCTTAATTGTTAGTTTTTAAATATATGTACAATTGAGTTGTACATTTGAGATATCGAATTGATTGTTAAGCGGGGCGGAGATGGCTTTCTCCTAATTGAATGCTTGGGCCCGTAAAAGCCTTTATAATCCATTGGAGCGTATAGTTGTCTGATTGTGCAACGAGAGAACAATGCGTTCAGCTAACTAAAATAATAATTTAGCTATAATCTGAGGCATTGTGCATTTGTACATTTCATCATGTACCAATTAAGCCATAGCCAGACTATTAGTATTTGCGTACTAATTAAATCCGATTTCATAATTAAACGAGACTAGGTCAATACGTTGATACCACAAACATTTAAATTTAATGCGAATATACATATATATAGATATTTATATATCTATAATACTTTAACATAAATACTTTAGCATTGGTATTAATACACATTATCGTATTGATTTATCAATACTCCATTTTATACTAAAACAATGTGAATTGATGAATACACTAAGAAAAAAGAAATTTTTTTAAGTATAGAAACACTTTCGATAAAAAAAATAAAATAAAATCCTACAAACAGAGTATAAATCTCTACAAAGAAGTGAAAATTTCCACAGTACGAATATATTTTCTATGATATGAATAAACGAAAAAAATTATGGGTTTATAATCGGAAGTATGGATTTTCTACAATATGAAATCCAGGTGTTCTATGAAATGAATATAAAATTCATTAACCTGCAGAAAATTTTCTATGCTCAATATAAATTTTTACAAAATATGTTGACTTATTTCTTTAACCAAAGTAAAGTAATTTTTTTATTTAAATTTAAAAAAATAACGGATTTTTTTTATTATGGACATAAAATTATAGATTTTTGCCATGTTTGGTAGAATAAGTTTCCTCGAGTTATCGCAATAAATTCAATTATGATAGAAAATTTCAACATTTAAACAACGTTTTCTTCACTTTGTGGTAATTAAATCTACAGGGCATAAAAAAATTTCTATGGCGCTATTTCTATCCTGTTTTTCCAACCACTGACGTCAGTTTTCCACAATTGGATGTACACTTTTTTTTGAGTGTACCTATAAATTGTTTTGGCTGCATTTTTATATACATAAAGATGAGTGCATGTTGTGATATTTATTCAAAATTAATTTCAAAATGTACAAACTTGTATAAACAATTTGCACTTAGATATTAAGAGGAGCAATTGAAATTTGTACTATAGAAAAAAAATTGGCCTGCTAATTAATTTGGTTTGAATTCGTATACGTTATATTTGTTCATCTGTTAACCATTGAGTGTTTTTTGATTGCTTAATGGGGCGATTTAGCTGTAAAGTTTAGAGTCTAAGCTGTAGATAAGGATGCTGACAAAACTTGTTGAGAAAAGAAAAATTATGCATTGTTGCGCATTTTAGACTTATCGCAGTTTTATATCTTGACTGAACACTCAACTCAACTTAATACATCTCAACTGGATCCAAGTTTTTTGTCTGCTGCAGTGCTGCAATGTGCTACTTAAGCCGTGATGCCTAGGCTCGAGCCACACTGCCAGGCATAAATATGCAGCCACACTCACTACTCATGTTTACACTCACACTCACACCCACATACATACTCGTTCTTGAAGTCGTTTTGTTCGAATGACAAACAATTCTGGTGACTGAATGACAAACGGGCTGCCCTAAAGTGCCCACACATTGAGGTTGGTTCGACCTCTCTGCGGTTGTGGCAAGTGGCAAGTGGCAACTGGCATGTGGCAGCGACTGAAACTATGTTACAACAACAATTGACACACGGCAATACGTGGCGACTTTGGTGTCTTGATAGTTGACAGCATATTTAATTAGAGTGTAGTAAGCCGAAAAGGAAGTCATATCCTGTTCTTATAACGGCTAGATACAGGAATAAAATCCATTTACTAGAGAATTATTTAATTATGTGCTTTTGGTACAGGATGTCCCGTAAAGTAATATTACCTAACGAATCTGTTATCAAAGATACTATACAGAAGTATCAATAAATCGATATGGTCAACCCTACTTATATATAGTTTGACGAACACTGAAATATTCATTTTATTCTCAGTTAAATATTCATATAAGAAAAATGAATCTACTGAAATATTGGGGAAAATAACAAAACTTTAAAAATTTGTTCAATTAGGGTTAAAAAATTTTAACAATTGGAAAAACTAAATACTAATTATACTAGCACTTAAATTTATATTTAATTTATTTAATGTTAATAGCTAAATTTATTTTTAAACAACTTATAAGACTTACTTACTAGGTAATGTATAGCTTGTAGTAATTGAAAGATTTTAGTTTTTCAACGCTTATATTATAGTTTTTAAACTGCGAACAATTTGGAATGATTAAGTCATTTAGAACATGAAATATCGACTAAAAGTATAAACTAAAAAATTACACTAGGTAACACACAAATTTTATATTTGACCAAACCAACTTTTTCTGATACATATGGTGCCTCAGATGACGAAAAACCACTTTAAAAATTTTTCTATGGTGAGACTTTTTTTTAAAAAATTTTTGAAATCTGGTATTTATTTTTTAGCTTTTTTTCAGAGACAAGCCTGCAGATTTTAGCATTAATCGAGAATCATACAGCCGATTTTTAAATGCTTTACGTTTTCTAAAAGCTAATGAAAGGGCCTATTAATCATACATATACTTTATTAAGTTTAAATTACTAGTTCTGCAACTATTTCATTTTTAATTTAGAAAATGATGATATTTTTTGCGGTATTTTTTACGATTTTTTGGCTTTAAAATTCGTGGAAAAGTCGAAAAAAAATTTTTTTGTTTTCCTCTTCTTTGCTTTTACATAGTTGCATTAATTGGGCGTCTTTTAAGATATTAATTATAGAAATCGATAAAGAGACAGCGGAAATTTAACATTTCAACAAACACGCCCGAAGTGGCATACCTAATAATTATTATTTTTCGACAGATTATTCTAAAGGCAAATATATGATATAGTCGTCTGAACCAGTTGGTTCTGACATATGAATTTAAGCAATTATTACACGTGCCAAGTTTCACCAAGATAACTTTAAAATTAAGAAACTTCTTTAAATTATAACAAATAGACAATCAGAGTAGAATTATCTAATGACGCTGATGATGTATATTAATACATTATAGAGTTCTTCCTATTAGCAAGCGTATCAAGGGTCTAACAAAACAACGAGAGTTTCTGTAGAGGGAAAACATCTAGACAAACCGACAAGCAGATACAATAGGGATAGAAATAGAGTATACGCCATTGTCACGAATATAAATGGGCGCCAAATGCACATGTGTGTGTGTGTGTGTGTGTGGGGAAAGTGTAATTTGTGGTTTCTGGCCGTTTGTTTAGTGCATTCATATGCATATAAACAAATATAAATTTGCCAGCCAGTAGAACACGTTTTGAGTTTTATGCAAATCTGTGAACTGTAAAAAATGGCAATTAGCCGCACTTTTTACAGCTGCCATAATTCAAATCTATGCATGTGTGTCTGTATAATAAGAATACAATAGCTGAATAGGGAGGATTACTTGAACGGTTACCAACTATTGCATATTTATATTTCTGATGCTTTGGACAGCCATGAAATGCGATTGATGATAAAATGAATGACATTCATTTATCGAGTCAGCTTGGCTGCTGAGGTGGACGTAGACAATCATGTCAGTTAAACGGTTGGGCTCTTAATGCGCTTATCTTGAGTTTTGGTTTTCATAATATATATTTTGGTATTTGTTATTGTTTTGGGCACACAACCAACAAGTGCCGTTTAACTATGCAAATAGTTTTTTTCATTTTTCATTTGGAGTGGAGTCACGTATACGCCGCGTTGTGCTTGCATTGAAATATTTAAAGCCATTCAATATGGAGATTAGGCGACTTCAAAACACCCGCCATTTTGGCGCCCGCTAACCGCCCCGTCACGCGATCAAATAGTATTTTGTTAACAGCTCACAGTTATGCATGGTTACTGCTAACGGCAGTCTAGGGTCCTAGGTGTGCGTGTGCCTGCAGGACTCGTCTCGTTTCGTCTTGTCCCGACTCAACTGGCCCCGGCATGGTTTTGATTCGGTTTCTGGTTCTGGTTCTGGCTCTGGGTCTGGGTCAGAGCTGGGACTGACTCGCTGATTTATGCCGCTCATTAAGTGTATGGCATATGGTGTACGATGTACGTTGTACGTTGTATATTGTACGCTGCACGTTGCACGATGTTTGTTGTAGAGAGCCGTTGCTTGAGGCAGCTTCACGGCCATAATAAGCTTAGCCTTCGCGTGCAAGGTAAGTAAAGGAACACGATACGGGGCACAGCCAATTTGCCTGGCAAAGGCCAAAGGTGTGGCGTTTATTATGAGCCTGGGTCAAGGTTGTCAGCTACCCAAGGCTCTTGGCAATTTTTGGTCGATCTAACTATGTTGTGTGTGTGTGCGTGTGTGTGTTTCTGTACGTAAGCCTGACTAATGTTAGTCACTGTAGCTCTAATCACCGTACAACGTCGCGTATGCGTAATATGCAAATAAATGCAAGCTAATGGCTAATGGCAGTCGACTGTCAACTACCAGCTAAAAGTTGCAAGTTGCCAGTTGCCATGTGGCAACAATTTCACTTAAATTGCACTCAAGTGCAAGTCGAACCCAAGTCGAAACCCATTCCACAAGACAAACCACCCGGAGACGTAATCTTGGCAGTATCAAAAGTGAAGAAATTAAATTTTGAACAAGCTTAAACGATTCAATAATTACTTAATCGTAACCCAAGCAGAGTAAATATTGAATTTCAAGTTGGTTAAGTAAATATTTAAACAAATCCTTAAGCATTTGGCTGGGATAAATGTCTACTATAGAGTTAGCTACAGCTTAATACCAAGTAAATTTCAACAGATTTTCATGTTCCAGTCGCACTTACAGCGCGATAATATGACATCTAGCTGTCTCGGTATGAATTTTCCATAAATTTATTTAAATATAATTTGTTTATGCTTAAAAACAATAAAAGATAGAAACAATGTAAGCAAGTTCCTCAATCGGTCGAAAAATGTGCTTTTATAAACAGTTTTTTTGGTTTTTCGAGATATTGAAACTAAACATTGCAGATCGATTAACTATTAAGATCAAAAAAATCAGACCAATTTTTATAAAATTTAGGTCTTTATATCATATAGCTTCAATAGGAACAATCGATCGAAAAATGTGTGTTGGTTTGAACAAGTTTTTGGTGTTCAAGATATTTTAACCAAAATCCCAAATCGATTTTATATTATGTTATTTGAGCAAGATTTTTGTTGTTACAGATTTAAAGATTTAAACTAACCAATTTTAAGTTGCATTTCGCTCTAGATTGTCTGATAAAATTTGATCGATGTCGGACCACAACATTATAGGACTTTATCAGTGACTATATCCATAATCTTATTTCCTTAATTTGATGAAGATGCGAAAGAAAAACTAGCTTGTGCGTTAGAAAATATATATTTTCATTAGGTAACAAGACCGGGAAAACTGTTCTCGATCTCCTGATTTTTGCGACTTTCATAACAAAATGTTCTTTAAATCTGTTCACAGTCCTCAGGCGGTCTTAGTCAGATTATGATGATATTATTTGGAATTATCGAATAAGTCAAGTAAAATTGTCTGATCTCTGATTTCTGATACTCAAAATGTGAAACACAGCCGAATAGAAGATTTAAAATATTTGTATAAATTTTTAAAAAAAACCATTGTAGTTGGCCATACTAGATTTGATAAACATATTCAGTTCATTTTGAGTTAAACATACTTATTACAAATTGTACACTGCTACAAGTTGGAGCTCTATAATTTCCAAATATTTACTTGTCAATTATATTTTCTATATAACAAAAGAGTAAAATCAATATGATTCGTTTGCCATTGCCCGGTAATAAAGACAGCAGCAAGCGTCAAGTCAACGATTGTCGCAATACTCTCATTTTTTTTGGAATCATGGTTATCGTCATACGAATGTGTGAGTACAAATTTGACTTTCAATTCACTATTATGAGCTTCAAATTATTGTTATAAATATTGCTCAATTTGGTTTTTTAGTGCCACCCGTGCTGCGTGTCATGAAGATTCGTTAGATGTCTTTCATTATCAACAAATCTTTAAGGGGTTCCCCATCAAAATTCTTGTGCTTTCTGGACTATCTGCAAATGCTGAATTCAAGCTTGACAAAGCCATATGTGTAAAATTATTGATCAAATTACAACATTTATCGCGTTACTCATTGTCTTTCCGTTGGCTGCAATTGCCTTGACTTCCCCGCTAAGGCCGAGACCATAACTAACATTTTATTGAACAAAAATCGATAATATCGATCAATAATTATTGACAAATACAGTCTATGAGAATACCATCTTCATATCTCTAAAGGTATGTGAATAAATTGTCTGTGCAACGAACCCTGTTAATGGTCTCAACTTTAAACGTTTCAGTGTTAAATATAAATTAAATAAATATAATTAATAATAAGTATTAAAATAAAAAACATTTGGCTTAAGTTTTCGGATATGTTTCATTTGGTCTTAATAAAAATAAGTGTTATGATGTTTGGTGACTTTTTGTTTTTTTTAGTTGATTCGATAATAAAATGTATTTTTATTTTTTTCAAATTTAGTTTGTTTTTTTTTTTTTTTTTTTTTTTGGAAACACTTAATTTTTTTTTAATTTTTAATTTAGTTTGAGCTTTTTAAGTAATTTTTTATTAAACGTTTTATAATGTGTTCTCCTTACAAAAATCGTCGAAATAAATATTACAGATATCAATTATTATTAATTTTATTATTAATTTTATTATTTATTTCAATATTTTTGGTTTTTTTTTTTTTTTTTTTCAAGTTTAAGCCCAAGAATTACCTCTTTTAGCTTCATCTCCTGTCGCTTTAATTTAAAATCATTTTCAGCTCGCTGTTCCCTCAATTTTAATTTGCGTGCCTCAATTTCCTCAAATCACAAAAACTTCTGTTGCCCTATCAACATAAAACAGCTGTTTCCATAACTTAAACACTAAAATATACCAATATATACTAATTATCAAAATTTATTCGTATCTTTTTGGAACACTATTTTGCAATAAACTTAATTTGCGTATGGTATACCGAAAGCAACAATTTAAATTTTGTGTTTCTAGCTTTTATAGTAGTCTCCGAAATTTCTTAGATCAGCTTTTGATATGATAAAATCTAAACTTTACTTTATTAGACAATAAAGCAAGCCCTGAAAATAATAATAACGCTTTAGAAATTTTATATTTTTCATTTCTAATTTGTCTAGTCAATTAAACAAGCAGCAGACATGAGTGATACCAAGAGCGAATATGATGTTGAGAATGGTGAGAAAGGCTTAGAAGATTTCAACATTATAAGCTTTTACAGTTACCTGTTGCGTATGCAATTAAGGATTATGCCACTGCCACATGAGATGTTGCAAGAGCTGCCAGTTTCATTTCATTCATTTCAACGTATTGTAATGATCATCATATTTTTTTCAATGTTTAACGTTTTCATCTATTCGTTTTAACAAGATGAACCTTAGTTAAATTGTGAATAAAATATAAGTATTAAATAAATTCAGTCACATTCAATGTTTTTCGATTTTTTTCTTCTCTACTTATCATATTAGAAAGCCGCAAATTTAATTTGATTTATTTTAGAAATAAAAATATAACACAACGCATACTGTGTTCCTATGTAGGTGACAAGCAGTGTATTTTATTTGGAGATCCAGAGAGCTTACCTATATATAACTAAAGCGATATTGACTTTCATATATAAGTGTAAATACAATTACGAGTATTGGCTTTATTTTTAAAAATTGCATATCAATAATTCTTTTTGAGATATTCATATAATTTGAACAACTAATTTAATACATTTTAATTACGACTCAGACAATATTGATCTCTTTTTTTTTTAATTCTTTTATAAACTATGAAATAATTTGTACTTTCTGTAATGCGTAATCAAAAATCAAATAACGAAAGTTGCACCAAGTACGCCATTTTTGATGAAATAAAAAAATACTGGCAAAATAATCGATATTTACGGTCCCTGCTTAAATGAAATGTATTACATTGTAATTGAGGAAATTGTCTTGAAGAGTAGTTAATTTTTCGCACTTAGTCAATGACGTTGCTATGGAGACCCTAACGCGTTTAAAAAGTTGGCTTTAAGTACTGCCAAATGAAGACAGACTATGCTCGCACATAGTTACTTAGGTTAACAAATATGAAACATGTATATTTCTCTCTCTCTCTCTTACTCGCTCTCTCTCCCTCTTGCGTCTTTTGATGTATGTCGCGTTTGTTTTCGTATTCTGGCAGCTAGATTTGGCTGAGAGTTCGAGAAGTAAGTGGGCGGGGAGTCATATAGACGGGCCTATTAAGGCAAAATGGTAAAACGCGCCAATGTTGCGCACAAACCACAACAACAACAACAACAGCAACAACAACAACAACAACAACAACAACAACAGCAACAACAACAACAGCAACAACCGTAACATCAACACTTGCGACATATTTGAGTTTGGTCTATGTTATTTCTTTAGCTTTCAAGTTGAGTGCCTTAAAATGGCGCCCGGAAAACACAACACCCACAACACCCACTACACCCACCCACGCGCATCTACACTTCCTCCGGCCAGGCTCATTTGACAGCACTCATAATCCAATATGAGTGCATATTAACTTTAATCAGTTAGCGCACGAGCAAGTTTGATGACAAACTGCTTAGGAGTAACTTGCTCTGGCTCTCTCCTGTCTGCTGTATATATATATATATATATATATATATATGGTATACAGCAGCAGACGTTGTTTCACTTAGACATTTTTTAATATGCGTTGCCAGCTACTCCATACCTTTAACATCCAACCTCCAGTTGCCTGACTGCCTTCTTTATTTCTAAATTTAAAGTCGCGTCAAGTCATGCAATGTCAATACACTCCTTGTCGATCCCATTCCATTCCATTCCTAAATAAAAAGTGCTGCCCTCGGAAATGCTGTTTTAGCTGGACTGCTTTGAGTCTTACAGCATACACAATACTATGGGCAAAAAATCTAAATATAAAACTAAAAACTTGAAATTCTGTATGAGTTCAATTATAACTACTGTAATACCTATTAAAAATAAAAATCTAAGCGATATGGCATTCCACTTACCATACCCAAAAAAACAATATTGAGCAACAATTATTGATAAAAATGTAATTGGATTAATTCGTATATAATGTGATTAGAAAATTGTCTAAGTATAAGATTTTTTCAAGCTTTAATTCAAAATAATAATATTAATATTTTTTCCTAAAAGCCAACATAAAGAACTAAAATAATGAATTTTTTTTTTTTATCATACCTATAATTCAGTTGAATAAGTATTTTATTGAAATTATTGAAAACAAAACTAAATTTAATTATAATTATAATATTAATAATATTAAAACTATATACTTGAGATATGCACAATCGATAAATATGTTTCTTATAAACACAACTTTGATCGTGTGTCAAAGTCAGCTGATTGTTTGATTTAAATTGGCGATAATTCGTTTTTACTTTGTGGGCCTGTAAAATGTACCCTTTTGAACAATAAGCTATTGCAAATATTGGGTTTTGAAGGCCAGAGTATGTAAAACGAATAAATAAACCAAAAAACATTTTGTTGATATCTGTTGCATGTAATTTTTGTGTATTGTTTTGTAATGTCCTAAAACAAAGAAAATTAATTAAAATTGCTCGTCTTTTGTGGACTAAAAAAATATGTTCTGTCACTTTCTGCGTTGTGTAATGTATGTCAAAATTAGCAAGAAAGTGTATATTTATTGTATTTAATAATGTTTTTTTGCGGCTCTTGCGGTAATTTGAACTTGAAAGGAAGCTTACTTACATACAACTTGGGTAAGTTATTACGTATCCGCAATGAGGGCTTATATGGTCGGTGGGGTCGGTGTGTTTAAATAATCTTAAAATTTTGCCTAAATGTTTTACTGCCTATAATTATAAATAATATAAATTTCAACTTAATATCTGCAATATTCGATTTAATGTTAAATATTTGGTCATCCAGTACACTGTGCAGCGGGCTAAAACGGTTTAATTGTCTTTTTATTTTTGTTCCAACTGAATATTCAGGAAAAAAAACTAAGTTGTGCGTTATACACTTCTTCAGAATAAGCTTATATTCATCTCCGATGGAATCTACGTCATATCTTTGAAAAACTGTGAGTGAAATGACGTTGTTCTGAGAATAGCTTCGAAGTTAATTTTCTTTTTAACCGAGACCCTGCATCAATATAATCTTAATTGCTTCCGAACAATCTTATTTTAGGAAATGTCTTGCTCACCAAACTCGATTATTATATTGTCTTCAAGCCACCGTGATTGATATTTTGAATCTATCCAAGATGCTTTTAAATAGAGGTATGTATATTCCTGACAATAATATTCCGAAAATTGCCTGACTTCTATTGAAATCTTGCTTACATTTTTGATCATATTGTCAATGTTGTTGGACCAAACTACAAATAATACTGATGAATACTAATATTTGATTCCAGATGACTTTGTTAATAACCTTTCAAATCAACCTTTTAATATAATACAGTAATTCTCCACAGAGCTGGAATACATTTGAATACATTGAGCTAATAATGCACATAACAATACGTTGGACAATTGAACAATAAAATTCATATACCTTAAGTCTCTACTAACAAATTATTCTACATACCTTGATTAATCTTATCCATACTTACACTTTTAGATTTATTTAACACACAAAACTCACATTGAAAGTTACAAATTAAATAAATTAAAAAAATTTGAAGCAACTGACTTTAATTGAGCTTCAAATATTAATGGTTGTCCGTGAAATTTAAAAAATAAAATACTTCTTATTCCATTTTGGGCATTGAGTTTTACAAATCATAAAAGGATTGGCATTTATGCGAAATTTTTTTAAAATTTTACCCATAGTACACAGGAGTACTCTGTAGTTTATGCTGTCCTTGGGGACGTCTTAAATATTTCAATGTTACTTGGCCTACACGTGGCAGGTGTGTTACCAGGTGTATCTAAGGCAATTGTGCATGCTCCGCGTCACTGGCGTTTATATTTGTCACTTGGGCATTTTGTTTTATTTGACACTTTTAGCGTTAATATTTTGTAGACCGATAAACATAAGAGTCAATTTTGTAATCGAATAGTTGCCGCTTTGATCGTCAACTTGCAATTGCAATTTAAGACATTCTTAATTATTTTTAAACATATAAAACAATAATTTTTAAAGATATCAGTTGGGATATTTCACTGACCAATTAAAATTGGAATAAAATCTTGGCAATTTAAATATTAAATAATTGCTGTAGTTTTATATACTTAAATACTACTTAAATACTGAATATGTTGGAATAAAAGAGCACTAAACTAATTTAATATTTAAACAAATTTTACAATTTAAATAAATACTGTGAAAGTTACCAAATAGATTTTTTAGCAGATTCAATCATTTTTGAAATAAAGAAAAAACAATATTTATTAATATATATCTGTATACCACGACTAAGATCATTGCATTCTCATAATCTATTTAAATTGAAAATCCAATCAAACTTAAATACCAACCAAATAATTAACTAAATTTTTGCGTTGGCGCGAGAAAATGACTTAAATTACCATGTCCTCAATTCACATTTGCATAACTATGCAGTATCCAGATACTAAATTAAAACTCTTATCCAAATGTATGTCAAGTTTTGTTTATGTTGCCAACAGAGATTCAAAAGAAAGTCCTTTGATATGGTTGAAAACTTGGGGCCCTGGTTCAAAATGTTCGCATCATTTTTTGACTTGTCGAAAAACAAACAAACTCAGCATACTCGTACAGGGAATGACAAAAACAACAAAAATAACAAAAACAACAATAACAACATTCGTAAAAACAACAGCAACAACAAGAACAAAAACAAACGACGTGTCGAAATGAAATTTAAGAGCTCTTTACCACGTAAAACTGTGCAGAAACATAAAAATAATATTTAACTTGCCTCGTATAGACGAAAAATTTTCATTTTTATTTCGGCTAAAATGTTTAATTAGTCGACTTTCGTGTACATGTGTATTCCCTCTCCATTTCCGCTCTGGCCCATAATATCAACAAACTGAAAGACAAACAGTGCGCATCAGAAATTTTAATTAAATTGCTCCTAGGTAGCCGTAAGATATTGCAATTTTATCTTAACCAAAATCTGTCAGAGTTGAAAGCTAAGTAATCAAATTTGTCATTGCTCTATGTACTTATATATTTATAAGCTGAAAATATTTTATTCAACATTATATTCGACTTAACATATAATTCCAAAAAAAGTCCCAATTAAATACAGACAAAATTTACAAATTCAAGTTTTGTCTGAATATTTGTATTATTGTAAGATCATGTGAAAAATTCATATATTTGTTATTAAATATTTATGTTTGTAAAAAGCTTTATCTTGATCAAAATTACAAATGTTTGGGCAAAATAATAATATTCTCTGCAAGGGTATTTAAAAAAATATATAAGTATGATATGAAATGGGAAACATGGAATAAACATAATTTTGTGCAAGTTTTTTCTTTAATGATTTGCTTTTGTTGTTTGCATTGCCACATACACTCTTATTCACACACACACACACACACATACACACACACTTTATATATATATAAGTAACATTTAAACCGTTCTGCTTCAACCCCAAAATCCTTTCGCCTATTCGAGCTCACGTCCTTCTTAACTTGGGCGGTACATGAATGTAAATCCCCTTTCTGTACTTTATATGGGTATAGGGCCATTAAAAGTGGGTAAAAATGGTAAGAGGCAAATGTAGACATTTTGAACCTTATAGAGTATATGCTACTACTTTACCTGATCATTTTGAGCCTTAAAAAACCCAGCTACCCAGTTCCGTTTATCTGTGTGATCGTATCAATCTCATAAACTAAAGAGTATGATAATTAAAGTGTATCAAAATTTTTTGTAAATTTTGGATTAAGACAAATTCAATAGTCGGAAAAAACCAATCATAATTCTATCAGATAGTGTTTTAGATTTATATATGGAAATTAAAAAATTAAATCGAATATAAAAAAAAATAATATAAAATTCTAAGTTTTTTTGTGTACGATTACTTGATATGAATATTCAAACCTAGGGTATCTATTGGTCGAGAAGATTTTGTTTTTATTTTCGCATATTTTGGCTGTACCATTTAGCCTTATATCCCTTTATCCCTACGAGTATATCCTTGTAGCCATGTCACGTGCAAGCGTTGCATGTAAAAATTCAAAAATCGCACTCTCACGATGAGCAATGGTAGAGTATCTAATGCGTGCAGCTAAATAGCTTTAAATAATATGTGCATGGCAGAGGGTATTTGGGAGATGGTTGGGTTTTTGCACCAAATAATCAGCGGCACACTTTCCATTTTTAATTACATTTTAAGCCAAGTCAACATTTGTTTGTCTGCCACTTCCTTTGACCCACTTGCCCCACTTACCCCAACCCGGGTCCCTCAATGTCTGGGCGTGTATTTCAGTCTCAAATGTTGTTTCTGTTTGTTCTTTGTCTTGAATTAAGCTGGCGTCGTGGCAATTTTTACAATTGCCAAAAATAAGTACATGCTAATGTCACGCCCACAATGCCGCCCACAATTCTCTTGTTCCTGTGGGCGGTTGCTGCTTTTTCGTTTCTACTAATTAACAAAGGATTTTTGTTTGTGCAACGTCGCTTTCATTTTCCTCCGATTTGCGACGCATTACAAAATGTCGCACAACAAAGCAAAATACAAATCAGATAATGTGGATTTTCACAGCCTAACACTGGGACACAACACTTGCCAACAAAATCGCAAATAGGACTCTAAAATTGAGTTAGCGATTGTCTTCGAAAAATGTATAAATAAAAAACCAACAAGAGCAAAGCTTTTAACGCTGTTGAGCTAGACTCCCAGTCCAATTGCCTTAGATGTATGTATGTGACACCAACAGAAGCTCAATAATACCAGATTTAATAGAGCATTAGTTTTAAGAAACCTTATGCAACAGGTTGTCTAAATACAATTTTGAATATACCTTGAAGTTTAGCCCTAGGCAGGGTTCCAAGTAACCAACCACAAGAACATTTAAGCACACTTTTAATAACACAGTGTAGATCGAGAAATATTTTTTATTTTGTTTTTATATTTTGCAATTGGGTTAATAAGGCCGTTGTGCTTAATTTTTAATAAATGTTTTTAATTTATTAAAAAATTAACCTACTACTCTTCGGAACATTTATGTAGGAAGGAAGTCTGTAAAAAAATGGAAAGAAATGTATTTGTAAGGTTTTTATTTTAATATTTAATTTAAATTGAATTTTATTTATTATTATATATATATTGTATTTATTTCTATTTTATATGTTACATTTACTAATATTAAACATTCGATTTTTATTTTTTTTTTTTTTAATTTGATTTTTAATTATAAACACTTTTTCAACTTTTATTGCTAACTATTTTCTATTTAGCTGCAATATCAAATAATGACAAACTCCATAGCTGGACTGGCGAATAAAATTCCCCAGGTTCAGTGACATTAATTTAGAAACATGTTATTTCATTAGGCTTCTTCTATACATTCACTAAATTAAAAAAATACTACGGGACAGCATTGTTTGTCATCCAGAACAAATAAATAAACAAAATAAAATAAATAATGACATGCCTAGAATTAGTTATCTATATCTATTTTGAACCTTCGAAATCGGACTGTATTACACTATGCAACAGCATTTTTTTTTATTATTTTTTTTATTTTTGTTTCAAATGTAAAATGAGTTACTGATATCGAAAATAAATTTAAAAAAAAAGGTTGCCGGGACCGTTTTTGAGATAATCTAAAAAATCTAGATTTTCGACTTTTCCAAAAGGTAGCTTTGGTTAAGTGAAAATAACTTCGAACATAGTTTAATGTTATTAAGAATGTTTATCTTTCTGAAAAGATAATAAACTTGCCAATCAACTCGTCAGACAACAATTTTTAATAAGATTATTCCTTTAGAAGTTATTGCAGATTGAAATGAAAATTTAGCCTAAAGACATTTTTTGAATTTTATTTTCGAATTCAGCGACTCATTTTACGCCTAAATCGATTCTAAAAAGATCGGAATACAAGATTTTTTTTAAATTGTTGCAGAGTGTTATATTTATCTAAATATTTTCGAAAATATAGACTTTTTTCTAGAGATAACACTCTGTGCGTCGAACTACATTCGTTTTAATGTAATATTAAAAAAAAAAACATTCAGCAATGTTGTAGGCAATATTCAACTTACGAGTGCATTAAAACATTAGATTTTAAAGTTTTGGACTAAATTATGGCAAAATCGTTTTCTAACAGCCATTTTAAATTTTCAGCCATTTTTAATTTTCTACTAAAAACTGTTTGCTTTCCAAAATATCAAAACCAAACATAACATTTTGCTGTAGTATTATGGTCGCAAGGTGCCTCCTTATACCTGCATGGTTTTATGATCCCTTCCTACACTCAAAAAAAAGTGTACATCCAATTGTGGAAAACTGACGTCAGTGATTGGAAAAACAGGATAGAAATAGCGCCATAGAAATTTTTTTATGCCCTGTAGATTTAATTACCACAATGTGAAGAAAATGTTGTAACTCTGGCAGATAAAATTTTCTGTTTTATTTATTTTATTTAATTATTTCGATAACTCGAGGAAACTTTTTCTACAAAACATGGAAAAATCTATAATTTTATGTCCATAATAAAAAAAATCCGTTATTTTTTTAAATTTGAATAAAAAAATTACTTTACTTTGGTTAAAGAAATAAGTCAACATATTTTGTAAAAATTTATATTGAGCATAGAAAATTTTCTGCAGGTTAATGAATTTTATATTCATTTCATAGAACACCTGGATTTCATATTGTAGAAAATCCATACTTCCGATTATAAACCCATAATTTTTTTCGTTTATTCATATCATAGAAAATATATTCGTACTGTGGAAATTTTCACTTCTTTGTAGAGATTTATACTCTGTTTGTAGAATTTTATTTTATTTTTTTTATCGTAAGTGTTTCTATACTTAAAAAAATAAACTTGACTAAAGTAGTTGAACAGTTAATGTTTAAAATGAAAGCAACTTCTTCAAATTGAATATGAAGATACCACAACTATTTAAATTGGGCAAAGTGAGATATCTAGAGGTCAATATACACAGTCGTAAAGTGTTTTGCTCATTTGAAATATATGTGGATGTGGATGTAATCCTGCCATGATTTGTGTCTGCTGATATTTAGCTGTCATCTTGAATTATAACCAAGTAGATAAGCAGCATTTCAGCTGGCACAAGTACGAGTATTTTCACAGGCAATCCAACAAAATGTCTAACTTAGCAACTACTTTGAGGCTGGCTACTTCTGGAGTTGAGTGGGTTTGGAATAGTTTTCCTTGACCCCTATGCATAGGTTTGGGGCTTGGGTATAGAAGACCAAGAGATTTGCCTACAGTTGACAGGAGGCAGGCAACAAGTCAAAGTGTAGGTGTAGTGACATTTAACGGAAATGAACAAAAATTTTCTCATTTCCTCTTTGAGGCTGCCATTGGCGCCTCTGGTCGGCAGAAGCCTTAAAGTTTCAGTTCTACTACTTTTAGTATTTAAGGACATGCATACTGTAAATTCGCAGCACTTTGTCGAGTTATGCAAATGACGCTCAGAATTGTGCAACAGTTTTGAGACTCGCTGCCCCTTGTTGCCCGGTTGCTTGGTTGTCAATTTCAAGCACATTGCGTCATGTTGCCGCTGTCAACATCATCATTATTGTCATATTATTGCTACCTTGAGGCTGCAACCGTTTGAATTGTTCTCGTTGCCCACTTTCCTGTCTTCTATCTTCTGTTTCCTGTCTTCATTCTTCATTCTTCCCTTTCATATTTCCATTTACCTATACACTGCTAGTTATGTTGTGGTTAAAAAAGTTAAGCTTATATAGTGAAAAGTTTCTTAAGTACTTCGAATCAGCACGACGCTGACACTGACGATGACAATGACAACGATAATGATGATGATGGTGATAATGATAATGATGACGAAAAAAGTACACCCTTTGACTGCTCTACTTACGTCTCTTCCTCCCCTCTTTCAACTTGCATAACCGCTCGTTGCCCCACCTGTCAGCCTGTCACTCGCTCACCTTAACCGCGACATATTCTGTCTGCAGTTATATAGTTAGTTGGTTGACTGTCTCTGTGCGGTAAGTAGCAAAAAGTTGTCATGCAAAACATTCACCCAGTTACTGTGAAAGTCTCCATCGTTCCCAAACCCATCTATGTACCACTGACATCGCCATTGGAGGCTCCATTCTAGACGCGGCTTTGCCAGGCCACACGTTCGTAATTGTTCGCAAAAACTTTGCGTTAAGAAAATTATGGAAGAATGTGCCAGCAAGACCTGATGGGTTGGCCAAAGTTTTTACAGTCTGTACCCATTAAAAATGTGTAAAAGGGGGTCATAAAACACTGCAAATGTATGTAACAGGTATAATGAGGCAACTCTGACCATATAAAATATATATGTATATATTCTTGATCAGTATTAGCAGCTTAGTTGATCTGAGTCGAACGCGTAGATCACAGAGACTATAAGAGCTAGGTTTTTGTTAATTTTAGATTTCCGATGGCCGTTGAACTGCTTAATATTTAAATTCTGATTTGCACTGCTTGATTTAAATGTGTATTAATATGAAAGTACTTGTGTTAGCGAATCACGCACTGGGTGCAGGGTTTCTCGTAGTCAGGTGTACTCTATTAAAGTATTCTTACTTGTTTTGCATGGAAACTGAAGCCAAGCGTATGGTATCAACGTCTTTATAGCGTGAGCTCAACAATTACGCTCTCAGCGCACTGCATATAAGTAACAAGTACTTAAAGAGTATTATAGTCGAGTATACTCGACTTCAGTACACCCTGTACTCAGTTCATAACATAAATCTACAATAACTTCGGTGTTTACTATCCGATTGTGATGAAATTTGGTCAGTAGATTAAAATCAGCACTAGAATTAAAGAAGTATCTTTAAATCGTGCCTTTAAATTGTTTTAATCCATTTGTGGTTGTACGGGGGTATTAGCGGAAATTCGACATAATCATTGTCTGTGTATGGTTAACAGGACCCTACTCGTACGAAACAAAATGTGGTATATCTAGCATTTAGATACGTTTCATGTAAACGTAGAGACAGACTGACAATTAGGCGGGACAGACATGGCTATATCGGCTCGTCTATTGATTCTCATCAGGAATATATATTCTTAATATAGTCAGAGATACGGCCATAAAACTGTTACATATATTTGCATAATTTTATGATCCCCTTTTACGCAATTTTAATGGGTAGAGGGTGTAAATGGAAACTTTAGCTTCAGGCAAATTGAATAAAACATTTGTGAGAAGCAAGTAATTTACTCGAAAAGAAAACAAAAAGTACTTTAAATTGAGACAAAATTGCATTACAGAGACGCTAACTTCAGTTTACCAATTATAATATTACCAAAATCTCTCTACTTTTATAGGATAATCGATTGCAATAATCGATCACTCGATTGCCAACTTATTACAATCCTGTTTTCGATTGAAAAAATGCCAGAATTATTTAAATTCAATATTTAAAACTAATCTACAAAGACCATGTGTATTCTTACATCTCTAACAAGGGCGTAGTTGACATAGTGGAAGGGGGAGGGGCAGCAATACCGTAATCATTTGAAATTGACAAAGAAACCAATATCTGCCACAGCTCAAGGTATCTGGTTTTAAATTTGGAAAAAACTATTATTGGAACTATTATTGATTCTAAAATTCATCCATTTCACATTATTTGTTGGAATTGCTAGAGTCTAACAGGATAGCTATCGAAAAAAGTGTAATGTTTATAAAAGATTTGAAAAAGGCACTCCTTAATCGATAGCTAATTAATATTGTGAGCGAATTTACATGAGAATCCTAACCCTTATCCTTGATATCTATATCTATCTATCTATATCTACACTAATGATAAGCATCTACTTCATCTTAGCATTTGGAAGCAGTCTGCATCCCTTAAACGGAGTGTTGCCATAATTTTTTTTAAGCCAAATAATAATATCAAAAATAAGAAAAATTAATAAAAAAAAAAACAGGAAAGAAACGACTTTCTTTGGCACACCGAAGCTATATACTCTTGCAATGGTTTTCTAAGAATATTTTGAATACTCGACATATTGTAGCTATGGTCACTATGGTATAGTGGTCCGATTTCAGTCAAACTTTATCAGATATTACAGAACGTATTTCTAAATCGATATGGTATGTATTGTTTTGATATCTTTAAAACCAAAAAAGTTTTGCTTAGAGAAACTTGTTTTTGACACAATTCTTCCTATTGTAGCTATATGATAAGTGATTCGATTTTGATGAAACTTTGTCGGATTACACAAATAATTACTATCCATCGAGCTACTAAGTAAAGTTTTAATATTTTGAAAAACAAAAAAGTACTTTTCATGAAAATGAAGTGTCTGCGATTTTAATATGGTAGCTATATGATATAGTCATCCGATCGGGCTGATTTTGACATACAAACTACATACAATAACAAACTGCATCTGTGCCTAGGTTCATTAAGATAGTTCATAGATAAAGCCAAAAAGTAGGCAAAGAAAGAGACGCACAGACGGACATGGCTATATCGACTCAACTCGACGTCCTGATCACGAATATATATACTTTATGGGGTCGGAGACGTCTGTTTCTACATTTCGCGACAAAATTATAATACCCTTTTGCAAGGGCATAATGATTTATTCATATTGTAAAATTCAATAACGTGCTAAATGAAGATTATTAACTTTAATAGCAGTTAAAAATATATTTCATAGAAATATTGTTTATTGATAAGTTGACAGGCAATGAAACAACCGAAAAAATATTTTTTTTAATTTTTTGTAGATGCTCAATAAATCGACGAAATTGGTATACAAATTAATTTCGTTGTTTCCTTTTACAATTCTTTAAAAAATTTACGTTATTTAAAAAATTTTATGGAACTCGCCATATTTAAAAAAAAACATATTCGTACTCGTAGGTAGACATGACTATATCAATTTAACTTATTGCCTTGATCAATAATATTAATAATGCTTTAAGAGGCGGAAATGCCCCCTTTAATGCGTAAAGCGTTTTGTGACAGAATTATAATACGCTTTGTAAGGAAGTAAATTTATGACATTTTATTTACGTCACTTTAATGGTACTTTGGATGCCGAGTTCTTTCGTAGGTGATCTCAAACTCAATTCATGCACTCAATTCAACGCCTCGACCTCGACCTCGACTTCAACTCCGATTACCACTGTGACTTTGACTTTCCTGCAGTAGCTCGCGGCTTAAGCACAAAGCGAGTGAAAAATTGTTGAAAAAGTAGCAATTTCCTTGATTGACACTCATCAGCGGAATGGGAGGCTGAGAGATATACTCCTATATACATTTACAGAAAGAGTGCGAGAGAGAGAGAGAGGAACAGAATGAGAGAGAAGGAGAGATGCAGAACGAGATAGATGGCAAAGGAATGCGTTGAAAATATATGTATACGAGTTGAGACAGCGACAGATTGGACTGAACCCGACGAAGTTGCGCTTTGAGCTCTGATGCAGCCAACTTGGGAGTCCTGTTGGGAATAGCAACAGGATGGTACACGGGATGCGAATGCGTTTGGGAACGGGATTGGGATTGGGATTGGGATTGAGACTGGGATTGAGACTGGGATTCGGTGTGGAAATTGGGCTGCTTCAACTTCCACTTGCGCAAACATTTCCGGCGCAATTTCGCATCTTTTTGTTAGACTTTTATAAAATATTTGTATGTGTGTGTGTGTATGTAATAATACTCTTTACAAACAGAAAAACAGAGTATATTGTGACTGTGCTATGTACATTTTCTTTAAGACTAGAAAAGTGATGAACAGGGTAAATTTTTTCTTGGGTGTTTTTACTAATTGCTGAATAACTATCACATTTACTGACCGATTTGAACAAATTTATACTTAAAATATTCGTAAAAGAATTATCTAACGTAATAAATCTTAAAAAGTATTTAAACGAATTTTTGAAATTTTTAAAAGACCAATTGAAATTCATCAATTTTTCAAAAATGCAAAAAAAGTTCAAATTTTTCAACTTTGAGGGTTTATAATGGCTTTGTTTCTTATTCGATTCGCATAAACGGCATACCGTTAGAAAGACGATACAATTATCTATTGAATTGTGTAACATTATTAAAGATCAATTAAGATCTCATGTAGATATGAACAAATAAGTCGAAAGACTGCCAAAAAAACTAGCTATTCGCGGTTTTCTCGAAAACCATTCTATGAAAAAATAAATGGTTTGCATTTTTGAAATCAGCGACCAAAAATACATCAAAAAACGTATATGAGAGCCCAGCTCCCTCGATCAAAAAATAATTTGTAAACTAGTGTTAACGAACACAACACCAGAAAATGAGTGTTTGCTGGGAACAGAGTATAGCGCAGCCGGGTGATTGTGACTGTATCATTTCTACTTGTTTTTATTCTATTTTGTTTTTGAGTCACTTGCCTGCTTTGTTTTACTTTTACTGTGCTGTGCTTTTGCTACATTTTTGTCTTAAATGATTGCCATAAAAAATAAGTGCACATTATTGTAACAGTGAGCTGCACATACATTTACCCACACACAAACACACACACACACACACACACACACACAGAGTGAAAGAGAAAGGCACTTTACAGTTATCCATACGCGTAGTGTTACAAATGATTTTCACAGCATTTTTGCTTTATGTACTTTTTAGAGCAGCTACGTGGCGCGAGCCGCGAGCCAACAGAACTCTTAAGTGATTTACATGGCTTACTTTACGGAAATGCAATAAAAAAAATGGCAGCAACAACAACTGCCAATAGCCAGGCTAAAAAGTCTAGAATATGGTCATGTTTTGGGCGCTTTTAAGTTCTCGCTTTGCCTTTTATTTATCGTAATTTAATATTCATGCATTTTTGCTATTTTTAAACGCGTCCCATGTTCCATTTACGCACTTATTTTTGTGTAGGAGTATTATGGCATATTTTTAGCCTAGAATTAGGTTAAATATTTGCTGATGTGACTTTAAAAGGTATATATAAGAAACTGATTTTTAAGGGATAGCATAGAGAATGACAATCTAGTTCTAACCGCTGAATTATTAATGCGATGGCTGCTATTTAAGGACTGTACCGAAAAGAAACTGCACACTTTATTTGTCTCAAATCTTAAAAAATTTTAGAGCAATCGCTGTAAAACATTTTTTGTTTTAAAGGGGATTTTATATATTTTAATATTTTGTCAATTGTTTTTAACAAAAATAATTAACAAATTTTTTGTCGAATTTTATATGGGACTCACTTTATTTTATTTTGTGCACATTATTTTTTTAACACACAGGTCGCATTTGCCAAGTTTTGAATAAAAAATTGTATATCCTGAGCACCTGAGAAAGAGGGACGTTCTTTAAGAATATTTTCCCAATATTCCAATTTCCTTCAATTGGACGATTCTCTGAGACTTTTAGGGGATTTTTTTCTTTATCAATAAAAGGTACTTTGTCCCTTCCAAGTCTGTAAAACTGGAATGGGCGCTGTAGACACTAGCTTAATCGGCCCAAAATATAGATGATACATTAATTAAATTGTATGATATTATCAGCGGCTTCTTAAGACACTCGCTTTGAAAAATATTTGCGTTTGAAAAGTCATTGGTCAGAAATGACAGGCTTTTCAAACCACCTAATTTGTCATTGTAAAATTGAGGACCTTATCGCCAAATTTTTCGCGGCCAAATTTTAAAATCAAATCATAAACAGTAATATCTTTTAATAAAAGGTAACAGTGGGGGCCTGGTAAAGGTCTTCAGTCGATTTTAAGGTACGTTTTGAAGCACTACAAAGCATTCGATCATACAGAATAAAAAATTAATTCTTTTAATTTCCGGATGATTTAGATTTATTTTTTGGAATTTTTTTCCATTTTATATAATCACATTTTATACTTTTGCCTAACAACAGATCATAAATTCGCTTCTTGCAACTTTTTTTTTTAAATCCCGGGCAGATATTGTTTCTTCTTTCTCATTAGTATCATAACTCCAGGTTAAATTTATTTCCACCTTTTTGGCTGTTTCGCATAAAAAAGTGTTTTCAGACTTTAAAGTAACGTTTTTACTTTATATATTGATATCATATTTTATTTTTAAGGTTTTTGGACGAAATTCCATTTTTAGTGTAGCAATCGCACAGACAATGTTTGCGCACTTGCTCTGTGATTGCAAAAACGCTATATAGAATCAAAAAGAATATGAAACAAGAAAAAACATAAAAGATCAAGCTTTCTAACGATACTAGTCCTGTTATGATCAGATTTATAGATATCGAGAAAATCGCCTAATAAAACCATTGTTTTTTTTTTTTTTTTTTATTTATTACTAGCAGTACTCATAGTATTGGCATTGAAATGTTAATTTTCATCAATATTTCTCTTAAATTTTCGTTGAATATTAGCAAATATGCCAAATGCAAAATGTCATTAAGAAGCGCCATCTAAATTGTGTATGGCACAATATCTGGCATATGTAGGTGCTCATTATAGTTGGCTTTCGCTCATTTGCCATTGGCATCCGTCGGTTTCGATTAGAGAACTTTGGCCGATAAATGCAAGGAGCTGCATTAGAGCCCACTCAATCTGCCACATCATCGAGTTTGAGTCAATCGTTGTCTGTGTATTGTGCACAGACTCAGAGACATTGCAATGCATTGGCTGCATCGGCTCTTGGACCTGGTTGCACTTTGGCAGCAGCTTTGTGCAAGTCACTTAGTGGCATCGAAGCCAGTCAAATGAATGCCTTTGTACAGGACATTCCGGCAATGGGGGCTCCGGCTAGCTTTCATTCAGTTGGGCCTTTATAGGGTTTTCTTGTCTAACAATTTGTGGCTTTGTTTTGTCATCATTACAGAGGCTTTTGTGTTTGGTCCTTTGTCGAAATTGAAGATTAATTTTCAGCTTCAAAGTGATTTTCTATGCAGTTCTTTAAGATTCTTTCATTGAATTTCAATTGTGCATATAGAATAAATGAATTTATAATTGGGTTGCACATAGCTTGAACATATGCTGAGGGCGATTAATTCTATTTACCATGTTAGTGCATGTTGCATGTGTGTCACACTCTGCTTTCGAAATTTTGGCCAATTAAACTAACAGGAAAGAAACGGCTAACTTCAGCAAACCTTTGGCAGAGGCGTTACTTACGTCGTGACAACATTTTAATACCCTTATAAAACCTAACAAAATCGCTGCTTCAAAAGGGTAATCAATTGTATGATTAATGTATTTTATTATATTACTTTTGATTGATTATGTGCATTTACATATGCTATATATAAATATATACTTATATGTACTTCACATACTCATACTCATGGTATCTTTTAAGACACCCTAATAAAGTCGTATAATGACACCGCTAAGCATAGAAGGACATTCTTAATGAGAATTAATGAATATTTATAATTAAATTAAATGTAAACCAACCAAGTACCCAAATAATACCGCACATAATATATATATATACATAACCACAGTAATGTCGAATATATATAATTACAAAATGTTTTAAAATATTAAATCAAGCAATTCATATCTGAATTTGAATATCAAGCAAACACATCAAAAGCCATGCTTTCTTGTGTTTGAAATTTGGATGAAATTTGGATTTTATACACACTCAAAAAAAAGTGTACATCCAATTGTGGAAAACTGACGTCAGTGGTTGAAAAAACAGGATAAAAATAGCTCCATAGAAATTTTTCTATGTCATGTAGATTTTATTACCACAAAGTGAAGAAAATGTTGCTTAAATGTTGAAATTTTCTGCCATGATCGAATTTATTACGATAACTCTTAGAAACTTTCTCGACGGAACATGGAAAAATCTATAATTTGATTGCCATAATAAAAAAAATCCGTTATTCTTTTAAATTTGAATAAAAAAATTACTTTACTTTGGTTAAAGAAATAAGTCAACATATTTTGTAAAAATTTATATTGAGCATAGAAAATTTTCTGCAGGTTAATGAATTTTATATTCATTTCATAGAACACCTGGATTTCATATTGTAGAAAATCCATACTTCCGATTATAAACCCATAATTTTTTTCGTTTATTCATATCATAGAAATTATATTCGTACTGTGGAAATTTTCACTTCTTTGTAGAGATTTATACTCTGTTTGTAGAATTTTATTTTATTTTTTTTATCGAAAGTGTTTCTATACTTAAAAAAATTTCTTTTTTCTTAGTGCATGAACTCACAAACCAGACCTCAGTGTTTCTGAAGACAGACGAACTTCTTTTATATCACCGAGTAACTATATTATATTATATTATTATTAGAATTGAATGTGATCTGAAATTTTATAAAATGCTGGCTGGGTACTATCCTAAAAAATAAATATATGTTGAAATATCCTTTTTAAGATGATAAATCAGCTATGATACAGATATTAAAAGTCATGTCTTATGATGAATTAAAAAAATTGTAAGGAAGCAATATTTTAACTTCCTGAATTGTGTATTGAATTCAATGAATCCTATTTAAAGTAAAAAAGGTTTACCGACTTAATCAAATGTGTGATTTCTTTTAAATTTTAAAAACCCTGTTTAATTGTCACACCGAGTAGATTGTACAAAATGTATACTGTTCAAGAACAGCTATAGGTTCCGACTTATCCATTCATTTGTCAAGTATTTACAATTGTACGACATTAAGTCCCGACTTGCATACAAATTAAACCATGCAACAATTTGAAAAAAAATTCTTGTATCCCGAATTTTTTTTGAGTTGAATTATATCTAAAATGGGTCGCTTATTCCGAAAATAAAATTCCAAAAATTGGTTGCCGTGACCGTTTTCGAAATAATCGAAAAATGCTATTTTTGGACTTTTCAAAAAGGTAGATTTATTAAAGTGACAGTAACTCCAAACATAGGTTATTAATATTTAAAGTGTTTATATTTTAAAAAGGTAATAAAATAGTCTATCAAGCTGCCATGCCATATTTGTTAATTAGTTTATTTTAAAGTTATTGCGGATGGAAATAAAAATTGTGTATAAAAATATGCCATTTTTGAGAATAGCTTTTTTTTTTGGAAATTTTTTCTCTAAAACTAGAATTTTGGTTTTTTGTATCACTCGGTTGAAGCTTTATTAGAAATCAAATGTTTAAAAATATGTCCTGAAGTGGGTGAAAAATCTATTTGAAAATTGTATGAAAAACTCTGCGTAAAAGAGATAAAAAAATTTAGCTGTTGAATTATTCTCTCGGCCTTAAATTTGCTAAGTTCAACTGTCTTTTACTGAATGTAAGTCGAGGTAACGATAATGCTCAAGCCATATGTTAATGTGAAACTCCGATTTAGTTAATTTTTAATATTTAACTTTATTAATTAGAGTCGACTTATTACTTTATAATAATGATCGATATTCGATTAACATAGAGTGACGGGAGGGTCCTAGAAGTAATTATTTGTAAAATTTGTATATATTTCGATCGATTTGACTCAAATTTAAATTGCATATATATTTGAACATGATTTAATTTTGTATGTATGTTTAAGCCCGATGGCATTGTAGCTGAACTTTTAGACTTCAATCATAGGGACATTGTAAAATATGATTAGTTTGCTTTGTTTGTTTTTGGAGCGATTCACGCCGGGAGAGCTATTATACGGACAGATAGACAGCCATCAGTGTATAAAAAATAAATATTTAGTGTCGGAATAAATAACTACATGTAAATTGAATTAAAAAGATTTAACAAAATCAAAATTTCAATGGTGTATTTATTGCTGATGCAGAAAATTAATTAAAAAATCAAACAAAGCTCAACAAAAAGCAAAGAAAACAGCACAAAATTTAATATTTAAGCTTATATACCCTGTTGAATGTATTAATGGAATGCAGCAGAGTAAAGCATTTCCATACATAGATTAAGTTGGTTTTAATTTTATAGAAAATTATAATGCATTTGGAAATAATAATAAATGAAAAACAAATATTTACAAGTTGGCATATATTTCATTGAACCAACGGTGTTCGTTTTACACTTATAATAAAGAATTCATCAAACTGTATTCAATTAATTTCTTCTATGAACACTTTAAATGTGCGTACAGGATATCTCAAAGTCGAGCAAATGTGACCAAAGCATGTTTGCTTGTTTTAAAGTTAGTTTACATAGTAGTTACTGGCAGAACACTTCAAGTGCAATCAATATGTGTCTAGAAAACACACATCTAACATACACACTCAAGTAAATATATGTACATATACATTTTAACATATTCACACACACACACACACACATACACCAATTTACTCAGTTGTGCCTATTTATTAATATGCCTAGTAAAGGAAAGAAATGGCCAAAATTTCTGCTTGGCCAGTCTCACACACTTAAAACCAATTTCAATGCACTATGGGGAATTTGACCAATTTTCTGGAATAAATTAATAACTAAAAGATTAGGCGAGCTCTTGGGGTAAATGTTTTTTTCATCACTAAAGAAATTCTTAAAGTGTTTTAAAAAACAAAAATTTTTTTCTTTTCTTAAATTTCTTGTCTGCTAAGAGATATTTCAAGAGTTAAAGCTGAAAACGAAAAGTGTAAAAAATTTAACTTTGAGCTTCTCTCCGAATTTACAATACAACTTCTCCGAAATTACAATAGGTAATGCATATAGTCGCTTAGATGAGAAATGCTGAAACATTTTTAAAACCCTATTCAAAAAATCCTTTTTGAAAAATATGCATTTTTAAAGCAAGTTTTTTTTTTTTTTTTTTTTAAAAAAAACAAACAACAATTTATTATATCAACAACACAGAAAGCCACAGTGGGCAATATCCAAATCAAACTTTTTCACAAAAAATTATCTATTTAAGACACTTTACTTTAAACAATAATAAAGTAATCAGTAGAAGGACGTTCATTTTGTTTGGAAGCGTTGTTTTAAAAACTCCTAACTTAACAGTTGGAGCCAATGGTCTATTTTTTGGTATCTTATATTAAAAGTTCATGTATTTTTAATGCATTAACACCAGTTCGTATTTCATATCAACTTGAAAAATTGAATTTATTTCAGAAGAGTGATTAATGATGCAATGGCATCAGGAAAAGCTTTAGCACATCCGCATATTCTGATTAGGAGTTATATATGTACAAATACGACGGGTCTACTCAGAAGGTTAAACAAGATGATTCTCTTTCTGCTAATATGGTCTAAATATTGTGGTACGGTCCAGTTGGAATACGGTTAGGCTCCTGACTTTATTATCCAATTCACCCATTTTATAATAATCTTAAAAAATTTGTTAAGTTTATCCGGTAATACTATTACCCAGGAAACATGTTGCGTTGTTTAATCAAACCGACGTACAGACAGACATACAGACCTTATAAATTAAGTAACTTAGTAAACTTGTGACAAAATAAGAACATCTCAATATTTATTTTCATTATTAATTTTTTTTAATCTTTTAATAAAGATTTGGATAATATAGAAATCGTATATGTACAACATGTATAATATATTATATTGATAAATTAGCTTTACCAGCGTGCGTTGTTACGCCCTCTCTCCATAAAAAAACAAATTACACAAAAAAAAAAAACATTCACACTTATCATATTCTGCAATGCCAATACTATACTAGCATACCTACCACATTTTTTCAAGTCCAAATACTAGAAGTTGAAGTTGAGTCAAATCGCACAAATATGAGAATTTTTTATAATTAGCTTCACCTCAGTGGAACCCACCGGGTTCATTCATAGAAAACTCAATTTTCTGATGCCAAATAAGCATTTATTCAAAATTTCATTGCAATTATTTCAAAAATACAAATTTGAAAATTAATAGTGGCAAACGCCCGCCACATTATGTAAATCGAATATCGATTACTATTGCTATGCAGCAAATTATCCCTGCAGCATGCACGTTGTGTTAATCAAAAATCAACATAATTAAATAATTAAAATAAGCTAAAATATAAATATATAATGTCAGTGCAACCTCTACTTCGGCTTGTATGCAGTGGATGGTAATGCCTAAAACCGAGAAAGTTTTTCAAAAGAGAGACATTTTTATCACTTTACTCACTCAAGTTCTCATGCACCTGCTGAGATATTCATAAAATTTTCAACTGAATTTTTTTTCCAATTTTCGAAATATTTTTAACAACATTTTTACAAAATGCCAATCTTATATCTATGGGAAGCAACTGTATTTTAGGGTAACTTGCTTCGAAGGCTTGGCCTGCTCGTGAGTTACCCATTGGACAGAAAGTCTGCTTAAAGAATTTCTATATATTGAATATTTTTCACAACGTATCAAATAATTATGTTTAATTTTTTTTTTTAATTTAAAATATTTTCAACAAATAGAGTAGTAAGCTGAAAAATAAAACAAAAATCTGTTTTTTCTCCCAAACCTGTTTTGCAATTTCTATGATTTCTATCTATTGTTTCCCATTATCCTGTTGCTCCTACCGAGTACTACATCTCATGTTGCTTGCCTACGTGTGTACATTAGTATTGGTGTTAGTATTAGTGCTTGTAAATGTGTATGTGCGTGTGTGTGTGCTTGTGTGTGAGCCCCCCTGCGATCACGAAGCGCATAAATGGCGTTTGACACGTGACGAAAATTTTGAATTTTAATATTTTTTGCCATTGTGCTCGCCAAGCTCTTCTATTTGTTTCGCTTTCTATCTCTCTTTCTCTCGCTCTATCTCTCTCTTCTTCAGTTTGTGTATGCCTGTGTGTGTGTATGTGTGTATGTGTGTGTGCGTGTTTGCGTATGCATGCGTGCTTGTGTGTTGGTTAAACTGAATTTCATTTGGTTTTCCTGCCGCCATTGTTTCTTCACATACTCGTACAATTATTTTAACCAGAGTTTGTTTCCAGCTAAACACCCACAAAAGCACATATGTACATATTGTATATATGTCTGAATATATGTATATAATGTATGTATATATGTATGTATAGAGAGTAAAACTAAAACGCTGAGTTTCTGCCATTTTTTTTTTGCTGTTATGCGAAAAAGCAAATTCAAAGCCCAAATGGCCGAAAAATGAAACTTCGTTCACAATTCGCAGCACCCTCGAAATTTGTTTGCTTTGCATGTGCTGCCATTTTGTTGAAATGATGCGACATAATAACTGCCAGGACCAGTGGCCAGCCCTCGAGCACCCCGCAACACAATCCTTGCTAACTATTTGGCTGCCTATTAAATATTATGGCAATGCAAACAAATCAACAACAACAACAACAGAAACAAAAAACACATTTTGCATTGGCGACGTGCTGGCAAATAAAAGTTAAATGAAAATGAAACTATGCAAATAAATGCGAATAGCCACAGTAACAACTACAAAACAATCGTATTACACACAAATATAATTTTGCAACAAAAAAAAAAAAGAAAACTATTTTTTTGGAAATAATACGTTAGGTATGCAAATTTGCCAATCAGTTGCCTTTTAAATTAAAGTCCGAAATCAGTAATTGATAATGGGACTGTTAAGCTCGTATTATCAGCTTTTCACATACCAGGTAATTGTCAAATTTTTAAGTGTAGCTGTCATTCATTGTAAATTGCTGATGTTGTCTACAAATTGAAATAATTTTACAATTATTGAAGTATAAATGCGTTGATAATTAATTTATGTTCTATCAAATGTCTTTGTGTGTTATGGACATTTACAATTTAATGTCAGTTTAATTCGTTTAACTTAAATATTTTAACACTGCAAGGTAAAGGAGATTTAAAATTAAAATTTTTAACAATGAGATTTTCAAGACTCTTTTAATCATTTATCAAAATAATAATCAAATAATAAACAACAAAGTTATTCATATGCAGAGCAGCTGGAGAGACGAATTTTTAAATTTCCTGCTTGTTTTTACTGTCATAGCACTGCTTGATGTTCCAATACTGCACTGCTTGATTTAAATGTGTATGCTTCTGTAAGTACGTATACAAATGTGTTTTTTGGGCGTACTCTGACTGCGAAGAGGATATTCCAATAGCGGGTATAGTCGACTATAGAACTACCTTTGGTTTTTTTTTTTGCAAGATAAATTCGCTTAAATCAATTCCGTTTAATTGTATTATGTTTTATACAATCTAGTTAAATATAATATATGTTATAAAAAATATTTAAATTTTAACAGATTAGCTCAATTCTTTAATTGTTAGCTTAAATTATGTTTTAGTTTGTTAAAATTTGATTAAAATCGAATAACAATAATACAAGTTTTGAGTTTTCTATAAAATACATTATTTTGTGTATAGTTTTTAAATTAAATTTATATTTAGAATTGAAAAATAAAAAAAAATATTATATATAAATATAAAAAATATTTTTTTAAAGTTGTAAATAATGAGTTCAAATGCACTACAGAATAAATTATAGATATAGAGATATATAATATATAAATACGGTTTAGTAATGTTCAACACATTCTCTATTAGTTTTATTTACAGAGTATACGTTATTTGCAATCTGTCAGTCGTCTATCTCTATGTCGATTGCGTGATAATGGAATAAAACATGAAAAGCTAATTGGCTGAATCAGTTAAATAACACGGCTATGGCACTGATTGTCCTTGGAGGTGACAGTAGTACAACAACAATAATCATAATAACTAAAGCAATAAGTGAAATAAACGCCAAAGTTTGTCACTCAATTTAATGGAGCTGTTGGAAACTTTGTTATAATTCATGCAACACATTGAATGCAATTAATTAAACCGTCAACAGTTTAGTGCCCAGCCAAGGACTCCAGCATATAATTTATTTAAATGTTTTTGCAATGTTGCCGTTTCGACAAGAACTTGATTTAAATTTTCAATGAGCTGCTCAAATTAACTGCAATTGCGTGCAGGGCAGGGCAAAAAATGTATTTTATTTTTAAAATGAAAATCAACTTAAAAAAAAATTATATAATTATTAAGTTAGCTGGAAAAAACCAGAAAAAATGTTAACTTTTTATTTTTATTTGCCAACAACTATGTATAGTATATACGAATTTACGCACTAAATGAAGGCGCTTTATTAAATGGACTAATCCATTCTCGTTCCCATTTCCCCCCTATCTTCTTCCCACTTCCGTCTTGTGGCACTTACTGTCTTCCTGACAGCATCCATATCCAATTACTTAATGTGTGTGCCGACTGTCCAGTGAAGCGCCTTGCCACGCCCCCTCCCACGGCCCTACCCAGAGAAAGACAAAAAACAAGTCAAAATGCTCAAGTTGCCAGTATGCGACTGAAAAATACCCTATATTTAGCTCAACAAAATTAATAGTATGTGCATCAATGGACTTGCAATGCACTGTGGATCAATATCGTTTTTCCTTGGACAAAAACCCTGACAACTTTGAGCCAATTAAGAATTTGTTGACGTGTTGGTCTAGTTTGATTAGGAATTGTGCCAGGTTTTTTTTATAGTAAAATGGATTTAAATTGATTGAGTAACAACGCTGTAAATGAGCCCCAAAGTCTAAATTTCGTATTTTATTAATTAAATTCAGAAACTAGTTTTTTGTTGACACGCATATATTATAAATATTGTGAGTAAGTGTGCCAAATTTCAATTTGATTGGTCAATGTTCAACTATAATTCCAGGAAGATTTTTTAGAGCATTTATTTTCTATTCAGAAATCACTAAGATATAGCTTCCATACAAAACTCTTATTTTTAAAAAATTTTCTGATGAAAACTTCACATTTAAAATTTTATTTTGGAAAATTGTTTATTTATTTAGGTTAATTGCATTTGGAAGGCTGTTAAGTTTTTACCTAAGGTTACTGTGCTTTATTATTCATATTAATACAAACTGCTTTCCGTATATTTAAAAAATCATATGTAAGTCAGTTGAAGCTGAATATAATCTTCGGTTAAGATATTTTTCGTTGATTTTCTGGTCTAATATTTGTTATAATATGTATATTTTGAATTTTTTACGCCTTTTCAATTTTGTATAACACGTATAACACACATGTTGAACCACAGTGCGACGGATAAAAAACCATTTTGTACAAGTTACTTCTTAGTTTATCATTCTAATATATACAAATTTCAAAAATATTGATCAGATTTTTTGAAGAGCTTGTCTCGATATTCCCTATTTGATTGGTTTCAAAATTAAGTATAAAGTAAAATATAATATAATTAAAATCCTTAGCTTGACAAGCCATATAGTTGACACATATTTGCGACTTGTAGCTCGAACTATTCGCCATACATTGATAATATTGGCTGGAATAAAATAAAGAGCTTTTTTTTTAGACAACACTAGACATTAGACAAAATACTTCATACTATGACCATGACTACAGGGTATTAAAATGTTACAAAAAATGGGCGAGAGAAATTCCAAATTGGAAAGCAAGCCGAGAAAGAAAAAAAAAAATCAAATAGAATTACTTAGAACACATTATTAAAAAGTAAATACGTTCTGAAAAGGGAACCACCAGCAGCACCACAGCAAATTACGAGCACTTGCACCACATTTAGCGGCAGATGAGAGCGCCGCCATTTTTGGGCAATATTTTGACAGTAGTTTGGTGGTCGCGACGGGGCCACTTGCTGCACGGTGGTTGGGCGGGAGGGAGGTAGGTGGGGAGGGGGTGTGGACGTGAACGTGGAAATGCTAACAAAGCAATAAATTGCCACTAAATCTAATTTGTGGCAGCAGCAGCTACAGAAAAAAAAAAAAATAGCAAACATGACACGCAAAGGGTGGCCAGGGAAGGGAGTCAAGGGGCAGACCCAAGCGCTGTGGACTGGGGGGAGTGGGTGAGTGGGTGAGTGGGGTGGGGTGGTGTGGTGTGAGGATTTTGTGAACCGTCGAGTTGATTGCATTAAAAACAACCCAAAACGTGCCTTGAAATCATGTCATGAGCACTGCAGTTAGGTCTGGGGGCCACTAGAGGGCCAACTGATGAGCACTTAGTCCGTACACTTTGCCGACTTCCGGCGGAAGTGAGCGCAAAAAGTTGCTGCCACGGCCGCCACAGTGAATACGTCGTCTGTTACCGCTGCAACAACAACGTGCAACAACAACGTGCAACGGCAACGGCAATGGCAACAGCAATAACAGCTGTTGCAAACTTTGCCACTGCAACTGCCGCAAACTTTTATCGCATATTGGAACGGCATTTGTTCGGTTGCACGGATGCACTTTGATCGCGACCCAAGTCCCCCGAACGCCGTCCCCTTTCAGTTTCCGCTTGGGTTGGAGTTGCAGCTCGAATCACTCGGATTACGGCTCTTGAGTTTTATTTACCGTTTGGTGGCAGCTGCAAATAATTAAAATGTTTGTGGCAATTAGCAAGCAATTATTGTAGATGAAAATCCTGAATTCTCCACGTAACTCTCTGCTTGTCCTACTCTTCAGGTATTTTACTCGTGAGTCGCATTTTCTAGAGCATGGCTCCTTGGCAAATCTACGAGTATTATTATTATTATTCCACGTATACGCCAGGTGAACCAGGTGGGTGCCAGATGTCAGATGAGTGTCTGGTGTCTGGTGTCTGCTGCATAATTGTTAGCATTGGTCCCGCTGCCCGGCAATTTGCGTTAAATTTTTATGCAATTTTAATGCAATGCGCGGTCCAGGACGAGGGCCCTGTACTGGGTGACAATGCTCTGGCAATTTAAAACATTTCATTGTAATAAATATTTAAATGGCCGGCTGTTGGTTGGCGTATACTGGATGGTTACGGGTCGGGCACTTTTCCCCGTCTGTTGCCCTTACTTCTGTCTGAATCAGCGATAAGCGTGAAGCGCCAAAATGACAACACCGAAAATGCTTCAAGTGTCAACAACTTGGCGAGGCGGCTGCTGGATGCCACAAGGCCAACAGGGTGGGGGTGCGGTGCAGATGGGACCAGGGGGTTGATGAATGGAAGATGGAGAGCCTGTCGACCAGAATACATGCCGGCAAAATCAACAACAACAAGGCAAATGGAAGGCGGCATAAAAGTAAAATACAAAATAAAAAACATTCAAAAAAAAAATAAAAAAAAAATAAAATAACAAGAATAAGCGTTAAAATGTCAGAGTTCCCCAGCCAGTTGAAATAAGGGTTAGACACCTAATTCAATGCGATAAGACAATCTGGGGGCTTAGCTTATTTCTTGCATGAGTATGTATGTGTGTGTGTGTGTGTGTGTGTGTGTGTGTGTGTTTGTCTGTATTTGTGCCTTTTATGTAACTGTTTTATATTGCATGCGCCTTGGTGACTTCTTGCCGCCTAGGGCTCGTCCTTTTCCGTCTGCGCTCCTGCCTTTGTCTTTGTCCTTGTCCTTGGCCTCGGCTTCAGGTTCAGGTTCGAATACGGGGCTAGAGCTTGATTTGGGATTCGCTTGACAGCAAATTCATATAAAATTTTATTTGCAGCGAGTGCTTTTTATGTCCATGCTGAGAATTTTGTATCTATTAATATCTATTATGCACATAAAAAAGCAATAAGAATTGGCATCGTGCAATTCTCAAAAGATTATCAACCAAAATTTGCATCGAAACTAATGAGAATATATTGGCTTTTTATTAAATATTCATATGATCTTAGTAAATACTTAATTGTTTAACATGAAATGCTAAATTAATACTTTTTTATGTGTTTAATTTTTTAATGACAAATGATCTGTTCCCATATTAAATTTGTAAAGTGATAAATCTGTACAAATTTATGAAAATTTTGTTAAGTAGTTTTTGGTTTTTTTTTCAGTTAAAAATCTAATTTATGTGCTGCTCTCGCCGATGCATATGCAAATGTAAATTTCGAATTTCTATTTTTTGATATATTGGTACATATATTTCTAATATATTTTGACATGATCTGCTTTACAAAATAAAAATCAAGCCTGTTAAAAGTTATCTAAATGACTGAGAAGATCTTAGATATACTAAATCCTGGAAACAGGATACATTTTTAAAAAAGGATTAAAAATTAATTTTAAATTTGATCTTAATAAAAAAAAAATAAATTATTATTCAATTTTTATTATAAAAATCAGAACTAAAAGTTATTTTAAATTTTCATAATAAAAATCAAAAATAAAAATTATTTTTCAATTTGTCTTATAAAAATTGACAAACTAAAATTGATTGTAAATATTTTTGGAACCAGTATCCTTACTGTTGATCCTTTAAGAACATGCTGTGTATCATATGAAAAGTATTGAGGCACACATTCTGAATGTTTTTAAATTCTAGTAATACATCAACTGTTTCCAAGTATTTTTACCTTCAATTTAAAAATTGAAAAATAATTGTTAATTTTGATTTTTATTATGTAAGTTAAAAAAAAATTTTATTTCTGATTTTTATAATAAAATTTTAATATTAATTTTTAATTTTTTTTTTAATTAGATAATATATAAGTTTTATTTTTTAATCTTTTCATAAAAATCAACAAATAATTTTTTTTTTTATTATTTTTTTTTTATGGTGGCTGGTGACAGGTTAAGCATGGCTTTTTCCTAACAATAGATGAGTAGTTCGACTTATAGAACTGATAGTATCTGAGATCTACACATTCTTCCAGTCCAAATGGGCTATTGAAATAGAATGTATTCATTTTATAGGTTCAGAAACAAATTAACTATATTCTCTGCCTCTGAAAGGCCATAAAAAACTAATGCATTTCATATGTCTTTGAGCTCTAAATCATGCCGTCACTTAATTCTACAGTCGCTCAGCTAGCGATGTCCTTATCCAGGCGTGATATAGTGCACATTTCGATTTGTTGGCTGCCAAAAAGAACACGAAGGGAAATTAAGGGGTCGGCTGGGTAAATGGAGGGAGGGTAGGAAGAAATTCCTTTAAAATTTGAAAATTGACTCAATGCGATACGTTTAAAATAGAGATGTGAGCTATGCCTTGTGGTCTGTGGCCTGTGGCAATGCTGATGGGATAACAACTGGCGACGACAAGGATATTAAAATTAATAAATAATAGTTGGCACTATGCTCCAGCAGCTGTGTGTAGCAGCTAGCCAAGATACAAAATAAAAGATACAAAATATATAATACAAGCACTTGTAGCTGTCACACCAAATGAAATCAACAAGGACAACTTTTGTCTTTCTAAATGCACAACATGCGGTTGACTTTGTGTCCATTGCATTTGCCGTCCCCCAATAAGAATTGGATTTTTTATTCGATCTGAACTCTGAATGGTTGACTTGTGATTGCTGGACTGTTCAGGCTCAACACTGAATAGAATCAATCAATCATCAATCAAACAATCAATCTATTAACATTCATTCAATTTATTTAAAACATTCTCTCTTTAAACACCCATCCTTACATAAATAAATAAAATAAATTTAGTAAAAGAAAAATAAACAAATTTCGAAAAAAGTGACACATTTAGGTTTTGAACTAACCACAGGACATCAATTTCAAGTTTATGCAAACAGCAAGAATACCTAAGAATTTAAAGCTTTTAATTTGTGTGGACTAGAAGTAAATTTTATTTTTATTCTCATTTTTAGGCAAACCTGTATTATATAATTTATATTATTTTTTAAAAATTCTTTTGGAGTATTCACTTAAAGTTAGCAAGTTGTGACAATAAATAGCCAGACCCTTGGCTACGTAAAGTGTTTGAATAAATTATTAAATTAAATGATGCCAACCAGTGAAGGCTACTTTTGAATGACATAATTCAAAATGTAGGCAGCATGAGCACATTCAATGACAAAAATTATCAAAATCAAAATGCCTAAAATGTAAATAATAAGCAGCTTAATTAGCCAAAATTTATTTTATTGGAAAAAAAATTTTTTTAATAATAGTTTTTATTTCTGATTTTTAAAATAAGAGTTATTTATATACTTTTATTTGTGATTTTTAAACACATAATTGTAAGATTATTTTTATTTTTATTTTAAAAATATAAATACGGAATAAAATTTTTGATTGATTTTTAAAATAATTCTAACTTTCGAAGAAAAAAAAAAGTTTTTTTTTGATTTTCAAATAATACTAATACTAAGAAACATCATTTTGTCTTTTGGATTTTAGATTCAATGCGAATGGTAAATAGAAAGATGATGCCGAAAAAAATTATTTAAGAATTTTTTTTAAAAAAGTTTGGTTTTTATCTTTACAAAAAAGAAATCTTTGGTTAAGTGAAAGTAACTAACATATTTGAATGATTAAAGAAAATCTAACATTGACAGACTACACAAAAAAAAAATTCAAATTCTTATTGTGTACTTCAGAACTTTTAATTATATTGGTAAATAGTTTAAAAAAAAATTATTAAAATAAAACTCATAAATTAATCCACCTATATTTTTTTGTTTTACCTTTTTTTTTACTTTTTTTACCTTAATATAAATGTTAAAAGTTTTTTTTGTTGACTTTCTATTTACGTATTTTTTGAGAAATTTTCTGTCAAGGACAGTAATTGCACCAATAACAGTTCTCCAAACATTTTTTTTAAAATTTTTTATTCTTGACTTGAAACTATTTTTTTTATTAAGGCTTTGATAACTGTTATTGTTAAGAATATAAATAAAAGTCATCAAAGACTTCATTTATAATTTTTTTTTATATATAATTTACTCATTAAAATTTTATCCTAAATATTTCGTCCTGATTAAATGACAAAACACTAAAGTTATTCAAAAAAAAAAAATATTTCCAGGGACCGAAATTAACATTATTTAAAAATTATAAATATAATTATAATAAATCCAAAAGGGTTTTATTAGTTTGATGAGATATTTAACTTCAAGATAATGAGCTATATATTCGTATAGCTGTCATAAGAAGAACCGCTCGAAAAATGAAACTTTTTTGAATACTATTTTTGTTTTATATAACTTTTGTTAATAATTTTTTTTTTAGCCCATTATATTCAGATCAGCATTAGAATTATGTTCGTCGAAAATTAATGCAATAACATTGTTATTGTGTCTTTAACTGTACGGTTTGATATGGGTAATTTTTGATGTTTACAAGGTATAAAACTGTTTTTCGGGAATCGTAGATTTTGGACCTGGAGCTGTCATTTTCGATCCCAATATGTGTTAATAGCAAAAGCAATTTTCCCCATTCACACTTTTAATAGTTGGCAAGTGTAAATTTGACTTAACACAGGTTTCAATGCAGTTCAGCACTGTATTCAATGAATGCAGACATATTTCCGACTCAAAGTGGTTTCAAGTCTTACAAATTGTAATAGTTAATTCTTTCGGCTAGAATGTCTAGTTGACATATACAGCAGACAGTTTGACAAGAGCCCATTGTGCAGGCAGTCAGTAACACCATTAACATCATCGCAACTCATTTCATCTCTTCTCATCACATCTCGTCTCATCTCATCCTCATTCTCATCTCAAGTCCTACCATCATACACCACATACCTCATCCCATTGTCGTCATCATCGCCATTATCATCATAGTGTCTGAGTTTCAGTTCAGCTTTCAGTTGGCCACAAGTGCGACAGTTGTGCGGCTTAAGCGGCGCAGTTTGGCCCTGCTTAGCCCACGGTCGTGACATTATCAAAAATGTTTCAGTCCGCAACGGAAAATGGGAAAAACCAGCAGCAGCACCAGCAACAACAACAGCATTTCAACTGCAAAGTATAACAAGCAAGTGACAAACAAGCTGCAGAGTGAGAAAATAATAAAAAAAATAAGAAAAAAAAAAAAAACCGTTGAATGCGTTTCACAAAATTGTGCAAAAAAGTTTTGTTGACGTCTCGCATTACAGGTGCAAAATGGGGGACGATGGGTCGACGATGGGTCGACCATAGGTCGACCGTGGCAGGGGTAAGGATACTCAGCACAGATGGGGACTAGCACCAAATACAATGAGACAAATTTGTTTGCTGGCAGTTATTTTGATTGCATTTCGTTTCTAAGTAGCTGTGGATCAGGACATCTGTGAGGGAGCCACATAAATATTAAACAGTCCTGATGCCTGATAAGCTGTTGCTGCCTATTCCAGTTTGCCGCAGGTTTTGGGTCTTGATTAGACCAACCAGTCAGGCCATAAGTTGGAAATTTTATGCCTAAGCAAACAAGGTCAGCCGCTGAGGCAAATCCTAACCCGTAATCCGGCTCCTGCCTCTGCTCCTGACGCGCCTAGAAACTGTAAGCGACTTCAAGGCTCACCGAACCAAAGTCAAATCGAAAAATATGCGCAAGCCTAAAATAGTTTCAATGTAAAGAAAATATTAATATGTTTCTGTCTGTATCTATATACGACTACAAACAAACGATATGTGTGTAGTATGTGTGTGTAGTACATGTGTATGTGTCGGTCTAGAATGTCCTGGCTACTTGATGTGCCTCACAAAACTCAAACATTTCGGTATGCCATCGCCCAAAAGCCAAAAAAAAAAAAGAAAAAATAAAAATCTCCTTTTCAAAATATGTTGAACTATTCGTATTCAGCTGATGCTGACAGGCGACTTTTAGATCCCGTCAGAATGGCTTTGGAGGCTTGAAATTAAGGACCGGGGAGCGAGGTGTAATCAAGCATGGGTCCATGTGGATGTGGATTACTGTGAAACCGTTTTAGCTTCACGCTTAAAAACTTTACGCCCGGTAAACTGCACACCCAACAAATTTCTAAAATTTCCCAGTGAACAAAAAAAAAAAAAAGAAAAAGAAAAAAAAACCCATTGCCTAAAAGGTTTTTGTCTTTTTACTTCATTGCCCTGCTAGCTCATCTCAACTTGCCGCAAACACACACACTTAGATACATGTGAGAAGTGTGTGTGTGTGTGTGTGTGTGTGTTTTGTGTGTGTGCGTTGTATATTTTTGACTTTAAGGTAGATATAGGAGGAGGACCGAGTCTACATACATATGTGCATAAGTATATATTTCAATATTTTCATGCCCGGTTGGCTATCCAAGTCAGCGGCTGCCTCTCCCTTTGCCTGGCTGCGGTAAACATGTTTATACCCTGTAAAAAAGGATCTAGTGACATAAATCCAACTGGTTCATTTATTACTTTTGTAACAGAGTCTATTGATTGAATTAGCTTTAAATTAAAAAGTAGCTTAATCGACGTAGACCTCAAAATAAAAAATATTTTGTTAATGGAAAAAAAATATTGCAACAATTTTCTGCGCGAATCGATATTTCTATCTGGTTTTACCAAAATAACTGGAGGGATTTACATTAAATGCATTGATACCATTTAAAATGCCATTACCTTATCTTCAACTTTACAAATAACCATAAAATATATTGATTATGGTAAATGAAAGTATGTGATCATTCAAAACCCTCTTTGAAATTAAGTAGAAAGTGCAGGGTGTTCGCCAATTGAGACTCTGAGTACTGGACATGCCGCAAATCCTTTCCTGTTTCGCATTTTGCAAGTGCGAATAAAACCAGCAACAACAAGGATAACCACTTGACTGACTTTATGTCGCGTAAAAATTAACTACTCGCAAAATGCAATACATAGAAACTTATAGTAAAATATGATATTATGTATATGGTTATCTGTGGAAATACAGGCTATCCTCTAAAGCATAACAATAGTTGAGCATTTTAAAATATATAATATATATATTAAATATTATTGTTATTGATTGATTTAATAATACAAGTACTTTTAGAAAGATTTGCCCAATTTAAACAAAAATTTTCTACAATACACATACCAAATTTTAAAAATAATTTTTTGTTATTGGAAACTTTGAACTCATACAAAAAAATACCTTTCTCACTACTGAACGTTGTTTACTGGATAGTGTTATTAAAAAAAATGTTAGACTTAAATTTTTCCTCTACGTATTTGATCACAACTTTCATGATTTTTAACCAATTCTTTAAAATAAGCATTTCTGTTTGCAAAATTGATTGGAAATAAGTTAACAAAAAAAAAAAATTTTAAAAATTAGTCTGTAGGAAACTTTTTGACTGAAGGGCGATCAAAGAAGTATTTTAAAAACGTTTCATTGTCATCACTTCAGGTTTCGGAGTCATTTCAAAATTTCAAGTATGATTCAATATTATAGGACTACAACGTATGTATCTATACATTGATTTCAAAGATTCATATCTTAATAAACGCCTAATTGATGCAGTTATGTAAATGCAGCGAAGACTCCGAATTTTTATCGAATTTTAAAGTAAAAATAACGAAAAATATACAGCCCAAAAATCTTAATTTTCTTAATTTTAAAATATAAATAGTTGCCAAACTAGTGATTTAAACTTAAGAAAGTATTCGAATATTTATTAGATCAGGACACGTAAAGCCCTCTTAAATCGTTTATGAGATTGCGGATTAAATTTCAAAACTGTAGGCTCGTCTCTAAAAAAAGCTAAAAGAAATACTAGATTTAAAAAAGTTTAAATATAAATTTAAATTTAAATTTAAGTATATATATCTAAGAAAAATTTTAAAATTAATTTCGCCGTATCTGGGGCTGCATATGTGTATACGGTGATTTCTAAAAGTATTTCACTTTAGTCTTTTTTGTCGCACAGTGTAATTAAACTTACATTTTTATTTAAAAATCATAATAACATAAAATCATATTTTTTTAATTTTTATTATATGTTTATTAAATTGTATTTTATCTCAAGATCTCTATGCAAAGTGGTATTAAGAAAATAATAGAATCAATTAGTCACCGTTCGTAATATTTTGGAGCAATTGATACTTTTGCTTTTAATGGTATTTGTAATGGTTTGTGCTTATTAAATTAAATTGTTCTTTAATTTCTCATTTGCTTTGTTTAACTTGATACGTAGTACTTATCTGGCATATGCTGTATTTAGTGTATCATTTTACGAGGGTTGTCATTTATATATCTGGCCTAGGTAAATTTTAGCCATATTATTTTTTTTTCTGGTATAAGCTTGCATATAACTTTTTGCTGTGCGGTCAATCTGTTTAATGATTACATAGACTAGAAACATTCATCGTTTTTTTTTTAAATTTAATTCAGTAAAAAGAGGGGTAGGTTTTAAGAACACTCCAACAAAATAAAGCCGACTCCAGTAGGGAAATTCAAATTCACATTCATCTCGACAAAAGAACTGAAAAAATGGTAATATGATTAAACTTTATAATCATATGCTTAAGGTAAAGATTTTTATAGTACAAAAATTAAAAAAAAAAACCTTTACTGTCAGGATCCAGTATCAGCTATGTAAATAAAACATCCACGTTTATTGGGCTGAATGCAACGTTCTTTTTGCAAAATAAGTTTAAAATGTTTTTTTTTCATAATTCTGTGTTATATTCTGTATGGAATAAATGTATTGAATTTCTGGGAATACTTTTCAAATAAAATACTAAATACTGGTAGTTTTACTACTAGGCCAGGTACATAAATGGCAACCCTCGTAACACACAAAAAAGTCCAGACAAAGATTGGAACAAGGGCTCAACGAAATGTTTGTTTGTCGGATGTGTCTGCATTTCAATGGCTTTCTAAATCAATTGCAACATCCCAAATCACTAAAAGATGTACAGTATCCGAGCTAAGAGCCAAAACGGCCAGGGGCAGTCAATGTACGTACATAGATGGGGGATTGGGGGCGATGATAGGAGGCAGTCCAGCTTGGGTGTTACAGAATTCCTTTAATGACAGGGTTACACCCTTTTCATGCATATGTGGCACACACCTAAAATCATATGTATTTATGTGTATACGCTTGAGTTTAACAGACATTGAACAGAGAAGATGGTACAGGGGCTAGGGGTTAGAGGTCAGAGGTCAGGGGTATGCATGGCTGTTGCTACTTTAGCTTTTACAATATAAACGTTAATGGTCTGTCAATTATCGCCACCCAGTGAACGTAACGATAAGATATCGCCACAGGCACAAGACATTGCAGACACCGCCCCACACATATGTATATGTATATTTATATGTACGAGTATATATATCTAAGTATGTTGGGGTGTGGGTGAAGGGGGGTTAAAGTGTGGATGGCGAACACTTAAGTACATCATTTAGTGAGAATTAGTTATGGACATACATCGCACAGCTCACAGGCAGCCCCAAATTTTGTATGCCTTTTGCCTGGGACATAACTTGGAATTCAATGCTTATGAGTAAGTGCCTCCAGGGTTTGGGGCTGTCCAAGCGTCTGCTGGATGTATGGCTGATGTGGGGATGTTTTTGGCCAGGGGTCGACTCGTTGCCCTTTTTACATTTGTATTTATGAGCAGTGTCAGAGCAGCAGAGCATCAAGATGATGACGGTGGCGGTGGAACCATTAAATGGCGCTCGATTGGCTGCTCAGCTACACTGCAACAAATTGTATATAATTTCTAAATAACGTTTCCAAAATATATACCAAGTTTAAATTATAAATTTTAGTAGAAACCTTGTAGAAAACTAAACAAATTTTGTTTGGAATCTTGCCTGAAAAGAAAACTAAAATTTTATTTTTCTGCTTGTCTGAAATTAACCAATTTTCTAAGCAACTCCAAAAGTTTGCAAATAAATTTTATCACAGTTCTCTATGAAGTTTCCACCGTCTCCTAAAACAAGAAATAACTCCAAGTAATAAACTCTCGTGAATATTCCGTTCAAGTTTACGCACAGTGCTTGCTGTATTCAAACTCGCATTCGTATTCGTATTTGTATTCGTATTCGTATTCGAATTCGATGGCTGTGTCCATTAGAGGTTGACGATGAGTTCAGGAGGTGGAGAAGGAATTGCGGGTGAACAACAAAAACTACTAAGCATTTGTCTATTTAGACGGTTTTAGTTACGTTTTGGTTTTGGTTTAGGTTTTTTGTTTTTTTTCTTATTTTTTTTTTTTTTTTTTCTGGGATGAGTCCGGATGCCATTTTCTTGAATTGATTTGGAGCCTCAATTGAGACTTGGCCTTCGTCCTTTGTCAGCTACTCAGAGCATCGCATTGCTTTGCTTATTTTCATGGCCATTGCCATTGTTGTTCTTGTTTGTCTTGTGTAAGTATTTTATTTCCTTTCATGCTTATTGGAATTTTATTATCAGCTCATATATATGCAATAAAATTTTGATATATGTATGCACAGTGCTCAAACACATGTTGTGCATATCTACAAACATGTAAATTTGTAAATTTAATGGAATATAGCCAAAAAATTCAGTCAATCGACACCCAAGTTGGCCGATCTTCCTTGATGGCCTTATAATGATAAAAAAAAATAAAATTGAATTTATCTTTTACATTCATTTAATTAAAGTACTTTTAAAAATCAATTTTTGAACCATGTCATACTGTAATTGCGTTTGCATTAGCTTTGTTGAAAATTTACTATGTTTTGGGCTTAATTCATCTGAGCTTACATTAAATTTGTATACTTTCGGGGAAATGGGAAAATGAGAAGAATCTATACCTGTCGTTAATATGTATATAGCCAGAGTGCAGTATTAACTATGATATTTCTACACAAATATTTAAAACAAAAATTATTTCTGATTCCCAGTTTACAGCAATGTTTTGAATGAATCATTATTGAAAAAAGTTAATATAATCTTTCAAAAATGTATTTAAATGATGTAGATATTTAGCGAGTTTCGGAGACGAAGTGAACTTTATAAGGAACAAATCACTGAATTACTTAAAGCGTATATATGTATGATCCAGTTGGGAAGCTTATGAAAATATATTAAACGATAACTCCAGCTCACGATAAAAAGTGCCGATAACACCCTTTGCCCTCTTTAAAAAAAATATGAAATAACCCACAATAATTAAAATAAGCTTTGAATTTGTTTTTGAAATATTTTCATTTTTGTGTTTATTTGATGTATACTTTTCATTTTCTCCGTGTCATCTTACATCTTTCATCTTCATCTTCATCTTTCTGCATTCATTTACTCTTTCTTTTTCTCATTTTGCTATTATTAATGCTATGGTAATTATGCTTGCATACTCGTAAAGTCGAAATAGTTTGGTTTTAATTTTAAGTTGGGTTCTTTTGAGGCCCACTCACGCTTATAAATACATTTTGCTTATTATTTTTAATAATTTAAGGTTAGATTAATTCTAAAAAAAAAATATTATCATTGCTTTAAAATATAGTCTCAATTATTTGTTTTTATTTTGTTTTTCTTTTGTGAACATTTTCACAAATAATTTGCTTGATTTCTAATTTTAGTGCTTTTTATATGGAATTTGTTGTTTGTTTTTGTTATTTCTTCTTAAATATTTATTTTTTGTTTTAAGAATTATGCACTATTTTGCTTAGCCTCTTTGTAATTACAATTGCCTCAAAGGTTGCATTACCCATTAACGATAATGCGGAGGGATCTTAAGAGTATTATTTGAAATACATATGAACTTTTTATTTAATTATAAAATAAATTTTAACAATCTATAAATTGCATAATGCTAATGTACAATTGATTAATTATTTCTATAATGAATTCGAATTCAAATAAACCGAAAACTCAACAACACTTGTACTTATACAATATATTATTTAATGAATTTTCCAACTCGTACAATGATACATCCGTCTTCCAATTTGTTTGTTTACAAATTATACTTTCTCGATCCATCGTCCCTTCTATAACTAATAAGCGTTTTCTTTGGAAGAACTTAACTAAAGCATTTGTTTTAATGCTTTTGGTTGTTTGCTTTTGAAATTTACTGATACTTACTCGAATACACTCATGACGAGTGGATAAAATTATGGCCTAACACACTTAATGCACCTATATAAAAGAATTTCGAATATTTATAAGAATTTCGAATATTTTAGAATTACTTTTCGCTATTATTATTAAAAAAAAAAAAACAAACACTAGAATTTCCTTTGTATTTTCGATTTGTTAGGAAAGTATAAAAATTTGTTGAGCTTTTCCTACAGGGTTCCATAGTTATGAGCTGGAAACGCTTAGACTACTCATTATATCATATGTATGTGTATACTATATTACTCAACAACTAAATACCTAGAGAATGTTATGGTATTGTTTATAAATCTCTTTAATCTGGTATTTATTTAATTTATATTATTTGTCACATAGAAACAATGAAGAGGACGGTTCTTGAAATCAGGGACCAAAAATTGTGTTTACACGATGCCATCTCAAATTTGTTTCCATTTTTATATATTTCTTTGGTTGTGAGCAAGGGGCATACTCCAAACATTTTGAAATGAGGGCTTCTCTCTCGCTTGCATATTTCGATTTATTTTAAATAGCTACCCAATTGATTGTAGTGTATATGGTGAGATTTGTGTGGCAAATATCTATAGTACGAGTGTTGCTATGTATGAGTGTGTATAAGTGTGTTTCTGTTTCTGTTCCTGTTCCTGTTCCTGATTCATAATGGACAACTCTCAGCCAGATCTACATAGCACTCCGGTATTAAGCAAATTCAAGACGGCATCATTTTGTTGGGTGAGTACTTCGGTCCTTGTTTCAAATTGAGTTTTGATATTATAATCTTATTATAATCTTATTATTTATATATATTTATTTATTTATTCGTTATATATAGAAGTTAATGCGCTTGCTGCTTACCTCTAGTAATTTGTCAGCTTACGCTTTAGATACCCTGATGCAACTTATGCTTTAATTTACTAAAGTATCAATTTCTATATAATACGTATATGCTTCAGTTGAGTATTTTCCTTACATTTGCTTACCTAATACCTAGGAGCATGTAACTTGAATGCCAATCAATACCTAAAATACTGATGATACTGAGTATTTTTGACTATAAGTGCGCACTCGGTGCGATTTCTTTTCGTACACTATTCCAAGTTAGACTAGGGCTTAGATTAGTTTTAAATGCGCTTACATTTTAGTAATAACATCCTAAATTTCTTCATTCATATGTATATATATTATATATGTATAATATATGTACATTTTTAACTTTAATCCAACCAAGGTGTGTACTTTAAGCAGATGAGTCAAAATTAGCGCCAGTTCAAATATGTTATTTTTTTTTGTGGGGCTCATTTGTTTCAGTGTATGTGTGTGTTTGTGTGTGTGTGGATGTATGTATATATTTGGCAGTTCTGTCAAGCTCAATTGCGTACATAGTACATGTTGATGTTTTATATTTATCGATAAATATTGCAATTAACAATCGCCAAGTAAACTGTCATTAATTGGTTTGAATATAATATAGAGAATTATTTGTAGCTTTAACATTGACCATGTAATAAACATTAAATAAATAATATAAATATAACAGTAGAGACAACATTACATTAAGAATATAAATATTACTTCATTTTTTTTAAATTTAGCTATTTCTTCGAATTCTTGCAGAAAATAAAAGCAAAATTATTTAAGGATTGTAAAGCCATATATGATAGATAATTGTATCTACAAGAACTCAATGTTCCATCCATCATTCCATTGCCGGAAAAAACCCTATATATAAATATTATTTATATAATTGTATCTCAGAATTAATTCTAAATAACAAAGAGTTTTGTAGCCAGAGCAACAAAGGCCCTTAGGCTGTAAAGAAAATATTAAAATTGCTTAAAATTCAGTGTGTTGAATTCTTATTTTTTTCGTTTATAAATTATAAGGTCGAAATTTAAGTTGAGAAAATTTATTTTTACTTTTTTGCAACAATAAGGTAACCAATAATCGTATCCATTGTCAGACTATAATCAATGTAATAACTATGACTGCTAGAAGAATTTTAAAAATTTAACTAAAAAAAATGTATCGAAAAATTGTGACCAATAAGTGAATTAAAATTATCGATAAACATGATTTTCTAACATCGACAAATTGGCTAAGCAACTTGGTGAATTCGTGTGGGGCGCTAACTTTGCTTCACTGCTTGGAACTATATCTAGATAATACGAGATAAAAAACTACACGGATATTACTCCTAAACCGATGGACGCACCTTATCGTTAGGAGAGACACATTATCGATAGGATGTGCGCCGTCGATTAATATCGAGTCAGTTAGCTTAACTATGTTACAATTATAATTTGTCAAGTATCAAAAAGGGAAGGGGCTTTAAGGTTTTATTTAGCATCGTGGTAATAGATGCATTTGCAGGATATGGAATGCCAACGTTGGATTTACTTTTCAGTTTATCAAAACATAGACAAAGATATTCGTGGGGGCAGTTCAGTGTATTAACAGAGCATTAGCTACGACTATATGCATTATAATCTGTATAAACTGAATGAATGATATGTGAAGTAAGTGGTAATATAGTTCATGAAAGCGCTATGTCTTATAAGCTAAATGATCTCACATTAATTAACGATACAACTGCAATAGGTACTCGTATAACATAACTGTCTAAATATGTAGTTATCAAACTGTACATAAAGTTAACTAGAAATTCATGTTAGACATTAGCTAAATGTTAAAAAATTTTGTCTAGCCTACTCATAGTGCTCATAACGATCAACGATACTCATAATATTACATTAAATACATACTTACATATACGTTAGATCAAATCTTAAACGCTATTTACAGAGTTATTTACATAAACTAACATAAAGACTACTCTGAATATATATTTGTTGCTTTTTCGGCTGAAAGTAGCAACAATCTTATTATTCTAATTGAGTTTAGAGCTTTGAGTTCAATTTCATTTGGTTGCATTTGGCACAGTTCGAGTTTATAGTTTCAACGCTCGAATTTTCAACTTTCGAGTACTTACATACATTGCATATATACTAAATATGTTCTCAATCCAATTTTGTTTTTATCCTGTCATCATCATCATTTATACCTTTTCTATTTGTTGTTCTGGCTGCTATTGTTAATAATCACCCCATGTGCATGATCTTTTTGAACGCTTTGCGAAACTCCGGATTGAATATCGTATAGATAACAGGATTGACAAAGCTGTTTATATAGCCCAGCCAAGTCGTAAGCATAAACACCGTCAGTCCTGGCCGGCAGTCCTTGCTGAACTTGGCGCACATGGCATCCATAATGTTGCACGTGAAGAATGGCAGCCAGCAGAAGAGAAAGACGCCTTCAAGGATTAAATCAAATTAAATGTTGATGAGAATCAAATATAATTAAATCATAAACAATGTTGATTACACTTTTAGCAGCTATTTTCAAGTACTTAATCTCGACGTACCTAAAACGATGGCCAGTGTTTTAGTGGCCTTGCGTTCCTTTTTTGCCGAGGACTTTTCGCGTTTCTTTTTAGAGGCCTTGTGCACCTTGTATATCGTAAATCTATGGCCACAAAGTGCACGCAAGTGGCAACCGCAGGATAATAAGCCATTTTAAATTGCATTCCATGTTGCATGCAACAGTGAGAGGCAAAGTCATGAGAAACAACAATAAGCAAAGAAAGTAAGAAGAGTAACATTGTTATGGGTAATATTGGCAGGTAAATATCTAGAATCTTGCCCCCAAGAGTCGAGCTTGTATTAGCCCCAACCGAATTAATAACTGTAATTTGTTGAAGCGGCATTCACTCACCTTGACGCCTGCGAGTTTTTTTTATCCTTGCGCGAGGACGTTTTCGATGTGGTCGATAGCGTGGAGTCGTTGCGTGCCAAAGTCATGGCTTCCTGTACACCATACCGCACAAAGGACAATGGCTTCATGGCAACGCTGCTGCTGTAAAACAAAATGAAAGAGCAAAGCAAACACAAATATGTGATCAGCAAATTATTTCAGCTTAAATAAATGGTTTCTACTTATGCAGTATACACTGAGAAAATCTGTGTACATATTGTAATTAGCTGGCATAACATATTAGTCTTGCTACATTTAGTTAAAAATAAATTAAAAAGTGTTAGTTATGTTTTAAAAAGCATAAACTCAAAGTACGGTGTCCTTACATTGTGTAGTTTGCTTTTTGGACGTTTTTAATAGGAAACGTTTTCAGTGGATTTGTAAACATAGTATATACACATGAGGACAGAATAATAGTTACGGATCTCCCATTTTAATTAAAGTTCAAGTTGAGTATATTTTTTAACATTTAAGTATAATTTTTGAATAAGAACGCTAAGATATAATTTATAAAAAAAAAATTATATGTAAATTACTAAACTAAAACAGAAACTTAAATATTATAATAATCATGTTTTGCATAAAATATAGAAGAAACACTCGTTAGTCAATTAATCTGATAGCCAAAAGAAAGTTTTTTGTTGTATAAGTAAAAAAAAATTGTAAAACATAGTAAAAAAAATTAATTTATTTAATATTAAATAACTTAAAATGGGGCGTGGTCGTTATAACAGTGTACTAGAATGGAAAGTGGGCAAGTCCTAAAAATGATCTAATAAACAAAATATTTTAAAGTTCTTTCAACATGAATTATTTTTAAATTAAAGATTAGGTATGATATGTTATTCAAAAAAAAAAAAATAAATAAAAAATTTTATTTTAATGATCACTAATAAAACAATTTAGACTGAATCCTATCCTACCACGTGATTCTGTGTATTGCACCTAAATGCATATTTTTTAGTTGCATACTGTATAATTGACAAAAGTTTCGGTCTAAAGCAATATTTTTATTCCATCAATTATCAATGTATCCAAATATTTTGAAAGGTTCCTAAATTCGAGTGAGAGCAAGGTCCTCGCACTGTAACGTGCATCGCAGAAAATAAAATTTGTTAGGATTACGAGTAAAATAAACTGTTGAATGCCGCCTATTGTGTTAACCTGAGTTTTTGTTCTGATTTTAAACAAATAAAAGTGAAAAATCGGAAAAGTTTTGTTAAGATAAAATTGCATGTTAGCTTGGATAACGCGCGTTTCTATTTGAGTTGTCACAAAAATAAACAAAAAAGATTATAAGTTTTGGTTAAAGCTATATTAGGATAGTGTATACTAATCTATATGACCTAGCAATTGTCACTCAAAAAAAAATTAAAATTTCGACGCATTGTTCCCTAAGAATATATATGTTATATTAGTCTGAGCAGGCTGGTTCCGAAATATGTATAAAACTCAAGAGCGGAGAGACTATATTGCATATAAGCCATCAGATTTAATTATGGCTATATTGTATCGAATGTTAATGGTGCTTAAGAATAGGAAAAATTAAATACCATTTATGCAGGGGAATTTAAATATATTTCTTATTGTTAAGTGATATCAATTTTAATTTAATTTTTTTACCCTTGCAAAAGGTAATTATAATTTTGTCTCGAAATGTGTAAGGGAGAGTCTCCAACCTCATAAAGTATATATATCTGTCTGTCTGTCTGTCCGTTTGTTTCTATGCTTAATTTTTGGTTCTATCTTTGAGCTACCTTGATGAAACTTGACACGGATGCATTGTGTTGATGTATGTAGTTTGTAGGTAAAAATCGGCCCGATCAGATCACTATATCATTTAACTACCATAGGAACGATCGGTCCAAAAAATTGTTTTTCAAGTTATCAAAAGCAAACTTGACATATCACTGTAGTATTATAATTTGACTAATCTGATCAAGTTTGATCAAAATCGGATGACTATATCATATAGCAACAATCGGGTAAAAAACCAATTCTACTTTGAAAGACTTTTTTGTTTATGATATAGAATATATTTATATACAATAATCAAGCTTGATTTCCATTGAACTACTATATCATATATCCGCGATAGGAACGATCGGTTGAAAATTGAAATTTTATATACCATTGCGAGGGTATATAGTTTCGACGTGCCGAATATTTTAATTTCTTACTTGTTTGTAAATAATTTAAATTAGATTGTGCTTTATAAAATTAAAAAAAAATAATTTTAAATTCAATTCTATCGATAGTATCGATAACTGAAATGTTTTCTATAGAATCGATCGAATCACGGATCATGCATGAATATTTTGTAAGTACACAGTACACTATACATTATAATATAATATATATGATATATAAGGATTATATTATTAGATTAAAACAAACCTGAGCGCTTGATCGCCGCGCTTGGGCGAATCCTCGGCGGTATTGCGTCGACTGCTGACACTGGAACGCTGCAAGGTGGCGCCGCTTGGGACCGGACTGTCCGGCGGCGTTGTGCTGCTGACGGCGGCACCAACACTCACTCCTGCAAGGACATCATCAACGTTTGATGCTGCATAACCAGAATCATGATTACCATTCGGATCAGCAACGACCAGTTGCGGCTGTGTGGTGATCTGTGCCACAACGCTGCTGTCACGAGAATGACGTCCACGATGAGATAATGATGTTGGCAATCAATCGCAATCCGGGCATGGCAATCAATCAAAGACAGGCAGCACATAGAAGGGGCCCGGGAGACAGGATACAGTACACAGTAGACAGTAGACAGTGGGCATTGGCAGGAAGTAAGAGAAAACGAGGCGCAATGTCAATTAAAAATAAGGCAAAAATTGAGTTTTAATTAAGTGACGCATTAATTGAATTATTGAGATTTATTTTTCTCTGCCTGAATAACGGCAACAGTGTCCTTTCGGAGAATGAGCGGTCAGAGAGCGGCAAGAGCCTTTTTCCCAATTATGTTCGCCAACGGCAGTCCTTTGGTAAAAGGATTTCAATATGGTTTGCCCGTTCGCCCGAATGTTGCGCTGAGCACTTCATCCCAGTCCACCAATTGCCACGTTGGACCCATTTGCCCCTCCGTTGCCGCCCGACCCCATTCGCCCATCAATAATGGTTTTATTTCATGTCCTTATTGGATTAAGTAGCCCATCAGTTCGCTAATTGACTGCGCTTAACATTCGTATGTTCGCTGTGTTGTGGCCACCATTGGCCGTCAACAAGTGTTTCAATTTATCCAAGTGCCAATCCAGAGCCTTACTCCACTCCAACTTATTGGAACTGATCAAGTGGATCAATACATTGGCTCTCAACAAATTCAATTTCAAATAAATGCAAATATGAACTAATTAGAATTTTCAATACATATACGTACTATGGATATAAAGTGAATTTAAATATTTAAATTACGTAATAGCTAACTGGAATGTGACGATTTTATTTAATTTTTAATTTAATTATTTTTATTGACTAAATAATGTCTAAAAAAATTATTTCTATTTTCCCTTTTGAGGGATGTTTAATGCGTTATTTACCCGGAACTTCTCTTTTCGGAGCACTGTAATATTGCACATCTATTTATTTAGTTATTCAACAAAACCAATTTTATGGAAATATACTACCATATCACTCTGTCTCACATTGTAGTAACCTGAGCTAACAGTTTCTTTATTTTGCCGTTTATTCTTCCATCAAACACTTTCTTTAAGCATCACCACTATATCATATAACTTGGTGAGAAATTAGTTTATTCAAAAACTATATGACTATATGAAAATACACCGGTCTTAACTAAATTTTATAAAAAACCATATCCCTATATAGGGGCACCATAAGACCGTAAAAAAAGGATTGTAGATTCCTGTATACCTTAAGCACATCAAGCTTATTTAATATTTTCCGTACACAAAAAACTCAAAATTAGTTTTGATTTTATCACACACAAAGATAATGCTTATTTAAATATTGTATGCAAATTTCATTACAAGGAACAATAAACATCAAACTTATTAAAGATTTAGTTTACGTTGAAATAATAGAACCCATTTTTTTTAAGGATATCTCAACTAAACTTACCAATTAAACATTTTTTTGTTATTTTGACAAAATTTAGCCATATTCGGAAGAGTTTATCGTATAACTGTCATGAGAACGATTGATCGATAATGTTCATTTTAAAGACAGATCATTGCTAGGGTATATAGCTTTGGCATGCCGTAGATGGTCGTTTTATTTGTTACACCCTGTGCCCATTAAATATTAAAACTGTGATCATTTAAATATATATATATTCTTAATCAGAATCAATAGCCGAAATGATCTTGCACAGTCTGTCTGTTTGCCTAGAGACTGTAACAGGTAGAGACACCAAATTTGGTATTTAGGTTCTAGGAATGAGTTAATTGCAAATTTTAGCAAATTTTCCCTATTCAAAAAAATATAAACGATTTATAGGCACAATTTTTAAGCTATGGTGTAAATAAAAAAATATAATCGATTTAATTTAATTTAATGTTTAATTTTTACATATACAATAATAATGTAGATTTGAATATGCGCAAGTTTCATTTCGATCGGATAATAGACACCGAAATGGCAGTTGAACTGCTTTGCACTGCTTGATTTGATTGTCACGGAACACGGACTAGGTACAGGGTGTCTTGTAGTTACGTCTGTTATAAATTATGTTTAAAAGTTAAAAACTTTTCTTTTTTTGAATTTTTTAGTTTTCGCGAAACTGTAAACGACAGTATAAATGTGTACTAGTAAATGCCACTAATTGTAGTTGCCACAACCTGCCAGCAGCAGTTCAAATATGCATATGTAATTCCCCAAACTGCCTTTTCATTTGACAGCTCTGAAATGCGAATTTCTGTGAGCGTTAGCAGTCAGTTGGGACTTGCGATGCGATGTAGTTTCTCAAAAAGGCAATTCCACTCGGTTGCCACACAGTTTGAAACATTGCGCTTACTTAGGTGCCACAAAGCAAAGTCAATAGAAATGTCGAATCTCTCTTATCGCGACAATTGCTATAGAGGCCAGGGGGAGTCCCATTCCCAGTCCCAATCCTAGCTCCAGTTTTAGATACATATACAAACACAGACCTATTTAGAGACACCGAACATGGAGCTGGTCGAGTGGGACTCTGAGTGCTCACATTGGATTTTCATTTTATTGCAGCGCGTGTGAATTTAAATGAGCAATCGGTGAATTGAGTTTGCGGACAAAAGATGAAAAGTGTCAAGTGACAAATGCTGAGTGCCACGTTCTAGTTGCAATTACGAGTACATTGATAATTTCTTTTTTTTTTTGGTTGCCAATAAGTGAAAGTTGCCATTAAATGCATTGGAAAGTTGCTGACACAACAAATTGAAAGCTGCCTGCTTACTGAGTACTTGGGCAATCGAGCTCCAGTCTGTTTATATTTTACGTGCGGCACGTGGTGGCAATGAAAACTAAAAATTGGCAACCAGGTTAATCCAAAATTGAGCTACACTAAGAAAAAAGAAATTTTTTTAAGTATAGATAAAGAAAATAAAATAAAATTCTACAAACAGAGTATAAATCTCTACAAAGAAGTGAAAATTTCCACAGTACGAATATATTTTCTATGATATGAATAAACGAAAAAAATTATGGGTTTATAATCGGAAGTATGGATTTTCTACAATATGAAATCCAGGTGTACTATGAAATGAATATAAAATTCATTAACCTGCAGAAAATTTTCTATGCTCAATATAAATTTTTACAAAATATGTTGACTTATTTCTTTAACCAAAGTAAAGTAATTTTTTTATTAAAATTTTTTTTTTATTATGGACATAAAATTATAGATTTTTTCCATGTTTGGTAGAATAAGTTTCCTCGAGCTATCGAAATTAATTCGATCATGACAGAAAATTTCAACATTTATACAACATTTTCTTCACATTGTGGTAATTAAATCTACAGGGCATAAAAAAATTTCTATGGCGCTATTTCTATCCTGTTTTTCCAACCACTGACGTCAGTTTTCCACAATTGGATGTACACTTTTTTTTGAGTGTACATACTTAAATATTCTGGTGCTTATCTTTCAAAAATAGGGCTGGAGTAAGCAAATTGCATTCGAACATTATATAAAAATGTCACAAAAAAATGTGTATAAAATCCCCTATTTAGAGCTATAGAATTTTTTAAACAACTCTGATTTTCAATAAATATTAAAACAGTTCACAAATGAAATTTCTTCCTGTAACAGAAACATTAAAACTTTTAATTTGACAAATCTGCAGAGATATGCGTTTATTTAACAAATTTTTGGTTACCAAGTTAAAAAAATGTTTGCTTAAACCAAACTTGCCAATTCTAATAAAATTTAATCAAAGTCGGACGAGTATATTATGTATATAGCTGGAACGATCGGTCGAATATTGAATATCGAATATTGGTCTTGTTAAAGACCATTTTTAATGGTATATAACTTCGGCATGAGGAAGATAGCCGTATCTTTCTATTTAACTTACTTGCCAGTCTCCTCGACGACTGTAGCCAGCATGAACTCGGTCGACTTATCGTTCACAATGACATGACAATCGTCAATATCGGGGGATATGGCATTCTCATCCTCCTCCTCATTCGAGCCACTGGCCGTGTTGGTGGCCGGCTCGTCGGGCAGGATGCGGCTTGCGTGCCGGCTGCTATCAAGTGCCGTCTCGGCCAGGCGACGCGTCTGGGCAATGTTCTCGATGACGCTGCCTCCCGTTAGCTCCGATAAATGCGGCTTACGGGCAGCACGTTGTTTCCGAGCACGGCTGCGCAGTGCCTAGACGAGATGAAAGTGATTTGGAATGGATTAGTATAGCCATTGTATATTGTGGGCAACATTAGGGTTGGGTTGTCCTTAACATTTCAGTCGTCGCCCACTTTCACGATGTGACGACAGCTAATGTATGTAAATAAATCTGACTTTGTAATTTGATGGAAAATTGTGCATAAATCAGCATGCTGCATTGCCAACTGCATTGATATTCAATCGATATGGAATTGCAAATCCGTTTTTGATTAGATATCTCGGGTTGTTTACTCACCTTGAATATGTTCCAATAGAGAAATACCATGATAATGCATGGTATATAGAAACTGCTGAGGGACGAGTATAGTATAAAGTCAGCATTGTAAAATGCGCACACATCCGGCTCCCTATTGGGGGTGTTGTTCAGACCTAGTACTATCGGAGACCCTATAGCAGCCGATATCGCCCACACCAATAGGATCGTAAGGCAAACGCGGCGACTGTTTTTGTGCTTCGCATATTTGATTGGCTGCGTCACAGCGATGTATCTATAAGATACAAATTGTAGAAATAGATGTATAGATTTATAATTTAACAGTTAAAGTTAGGATACTCTTACCTGTCTATTGAGATGGCAACTAAATTAAATATCGATGAAGTTGAGCATATCACATCCATGGCTATATAGAAATCACAAACAACATTGGGCAATGTCCATGCACCGTTCACCTGTAAATGTACAAAAGAAGACAACAATTATTAGTTTTACATTTATATATTATTTCGGAAAAAACATCTAAAAATATGTGTATTGACGGGACTTAAATCTTCAGTCACTAAATCATTGTAAATATTTCAAAAGAATTTTCCTTTTATCTACGCCCAGATGCCCTGAAGGTCATTTTTGATTATTTTTGCATCATTTAGGTAAGTAACAATATTCTCTTTTCAAAGACATAAATATCTATTGGCTGTCCTTTGTTATGTCATTTTGGACAGAGCAAAAGATGAATGGATTCCATTTTGCAGTCAGGAATTGCCAACGCTGCCAGCACAAATACATTTAACGATGTCAATTTGAGCCTAAGTGTCATATGGAAAAGCAATTTAATTTCCAATTGCCAGTGCCAAGTGATTGGTAGCGTGCAAGAATCTTGTTGCTTCCTTCGTCCTGTTTATGGAGGGACAAATATAAATCCTGGCCGGCTGTCGGCCATTGTCATCTATCAATAACAATATTCTGCCGTGCCCTAGCTACAAATTAGTTTTTGAGTCTATCTTACAGCGGCCATCTATGAGTTCCAGTTTACTTGCATCCCACTCGCAAGTCCATAAAAACATCAACAATAACGCAAGGAATTTCGAAAGCCAAACAATTTGTAGCACACAAAGCACATAAAAAATGGTCGGGGGATTACCAAAGGATGATCAGGGCCGGGGTGTAGCACACACACACACACATACTATTATACAAAAACATACACTGATACATTCTGGCATCCATATTTTTGGCATTCGGGACAATGGTGGGGCAAATAAATAGAAAGCCGATCGGTTTATGTTTAAAGTAGGCAAACAAACTCAGTTACGAACCAAAAAAAAACCAAATAAAAAGTGCAAAATATTTGTGAACACACACATAGCTATATACACGGCAGCAAAGTTTTGCCGTGAAAGTGAAAGTCAGGCGAAAGCTTGGGTAAATGTACAAAGAAACGTTAGCCAGGATACACAAGTAGATGGAGACGGGATAAAGGCGAAGCAGGACTAAGCGAGCATAACAAAAGTTGAGCAGCGCAAAGAAAGTGGAAAAAACTTTTCGATATAAAGACATATGCACGAATGCGTCCAAAACATACACACACACGCACACACACACACACACGCACACACGCACACAGGCACACACACGCACACAGACACACGTAAGCTGCTCAAGAATTTTTACAGCGTTTATTTGCTTCCTGTTCGCTATTGTCGCCGCTGTTATTCTCCCTGTCGATGTCCTTTTGGGGCCTTTGTACTTTAGATTGCGCATACGCCGCGTTAGCAGCTCCAGATTTGTAGCTGAAGCCGAACTATAATTTATGATGCATTGGCATTTTGCAGGGGCATAGAAAAACTTCGATTCTATTGAGTTTTGTAGACATCTGGCTTTATTTGTGGCGCCAACGAACTGTCCTCAATCGATTATTGATCGTCCAAGTGTATCAAATTTGTTGTCCTCGCTTTAATGCAAATTTAATGGAACTAAAGCAAATATACGCCTTGGAATTTGCCATTTTCTTTCTATCACTCTCTATATATATATATATCTATATATACGTTGCTATTTTAAAGTTGCTTCAAATTATTTCTATACCAATGCCCAGACAAACAAGTTGCACTCTTGAAGCAGCAACTTATATCACATTTTACGGGTATCAGTCAGCACATTGTAACAGACAAGTTAGAAGGATTCTGAGTCCTTGTGTATACTCGATATTTGAGTGTGCGGTCTGGTGCCTGTTTAAAAATGTTCAATGCCCTTCAATTTATGTAGATTGTGCGTATAAGTAAAGGCATTTAAAGTTAGTCGGACGTTTAAATCGACGGTTTGACTGGCGTACAAGTGCAACTAACTCTCTCTCTCTCTCTCTCTCTATTTTTTCAACATCTCTCACCCTCTCTTCCTTTCTTGCTCGACCACTTTCTGTCTCTATAGGGCGCTGTATGTGTGGCTTTTGCAGCAGCAGAGCATAAAATAAATAAATTTATCTATTTGTACAGTCAAAGGCGACCACACACACAAAACCCAAAAGGACAAAGCTCCCAAAAGAGACGATGGCGACAATGAGAATGGAAAAGGAAATGGGATAGGAATCGGAATTCGAATGCGAATACGAATGGCTATAAGAATACTCGCCATAGATGTGACAAACACACACACACATATATATCTTTATATATATATATAAGTATGTATGTATACAACAAATATACCAACAAACACACGTAGCATTTTGATAATTGAGCTTCTGGTTTTTATGACTTGCACGCAGATAGAGTTTAGAAATGAGTGTGTGTCTATGTCTTTTTGTGTGTCTGGTGTGTGTGTGTGTGTGTTTGGGTGTATCGTTATGTGGCAAGAAACCGACTTCCTTGAGATTGTGTGCTTTATATTTAACGTCAGTAACTACTTGAATAAATAAGTAAAATTTTTAAGTTCTATTAGTCTGCATTGGCCAAAGAAAACCAAATCTAGTTTTTTTTGAAATGTCGAAAATCTAGATTTTAACGTTAAGCTTAAAAACGGTACGGCAAACATATACATTATATATATATTATTTAATATTTTGAATCAGCGATTTAAAGCTCATTTTCTTAGTACTTCATTATATGAATATAATAAAAAATATCAGTAAAATTAGAATTTTTGCCACATATTTACTGCACTGACCGAGGTTAAAACAAATCATTATTATTATGTTGTAAATTGTCAGATCAGCAAGAAAGTTTTATTTTATTTTTATTAGTTTTTTATTTTAATTAATAAAGTTGAATAATTAAAATAAAATCAATCGTGGATTCACTTAAATATGACTTTAGCAACAACGCATTATATTGATCGATATCTCTAGCTCGACATGCAAACAATATCGATATTTCAGTCGTACTCAACAATGTTAAAGCCGAGAGAACGATTGAACAGTGGGATTTAATATCGCTTTTGTGCTCTTACGTTCTGGTTCACAGTACTGCACTATTCCCAAACTTCTCGATATAGTATTAATAAATTTTTTCAAGCGTAACAATCTACGATATTATAAGAAGCTACTGTAAAAATTTTAGGTTTCTAGCTTCCACTGTTTGGCCTGCCGGTGAGGCGCCAATTATTTAGTCAGATTGAAGAGTTTCATATAGATCTCTCCTCATTCTCATTTCCAATAAATTATCTATAATAATATTTAATAATAATTATTAATTAAATTATAATTAAACAAATGATACTGGGTCGACGTCTTTGTTATACCAATCAAGTAATGAGATTTAACTATGTGGAAATCTGTGCAAAAATCAATGTATGCAATGATTGATTACAGTTACCATTACCATGCATGTGCCAAGCTTTCCATACATCAATATCAGTGCTGCAATTGTGAAGTTTTATGGGCTCTTTGGAAAATTCACAATTCAGTTCAGTATTTTTTCAATCGCCTTTCCTTGCAACTGCCGCGGGCATTTGCACTTCTCACTGGGCAAATTGGGCAGCTGAAACTGCTTTTAATTAAATTCTACTATTGGAGCCAGCGATGTTTATTATTGCTGCTGGCAGGGAGAAGGACAAAGAAAAATCCGAGTTTGTTCGTCGAATGGGAAATGGTATAAGAGAAAGTCGGAAAATTCGCATACCGCTTTATGCCAATTTACTGGACAGCTTCTGCATATTTGTCTCAATTTGTTGCTGAATGCAATTGTTGATGTTGCAGATGTTGTTGTGGCTGCTGTTGTTGATGTTGCTTGCTGTCGCTTTTGGTGTTGCTGGTGATTTTAATGTGGCCAGTCAAATTGATCAATACTCGTTAACTGAGTTTTTCTTTTTATTAAAATTGTACATATTGATTTAAATTTTCGAACACACATAAAAAATTATAAATGTTTGCTGATCATGAATATCTTTACTGTTTCTTTAAAACCAATTCAATATATCTTTATATATATTTGCATAGCCAAGAATATACATATAGTACGTTTGTAAAAATATGTTCGCATAAAAACTCAATTCTTTTAATTATATTTAATAAAAAATAAATTTCATACTTAAACACCGACAGCACCATTCAGCCACCTTTCGATCCATGGGAGCTACCTTGAAGACCGCCTACTTGGCAAAATAGTTTTTGAATTTTATATCTCTCTAGTTATTTTATTTCTCGATTATCCCTTATTTTTTAATTTTATTATGTTAAATATTTAATGTTTTTAATTTAAGCTTTTTCATGAAAATAAAAATAAATTAAGTAATAATGCTATAGTGCAATATATCCGACTACGAGACACCCTGCACACAGTCTGAGAGCCGCAAACACATATGGGCATTTCCAGAATGGCGTAACGTGACAACCGTACGTATAAATGTGAAACGCTAGAAAAAGTCAAAATTTTGAAAAAAAAATTTTTTATATCTGAGTAGCAGTTCAGCTGGACTATATTTAGGAAATAAAATAAAAACATTCGACCTTTCCAACTAAAAGATATAAGCAAAAAACAGCCGTAGCGTTACGAAGACAAGAATAGAAGTCGGTTTCGACTTAAAGTTGTAAGAGCGCAAAACTCAACGGAATGTGCAAGCCTTTTTGAATAAACCTTTTTTTTTATATTGTAATGAATAATAAAAACCTTTTCCTTTTTTTCAAAAGCCTAAGAATAAAATGTTACTTGACATGGCGTTACGTGACATAAATTTCCATTGTACATTTTAAAGTAATGATCTTTCTTAAAAATTTATTTAACGCAAATAAAACATTAATTTCGGCTTCAATAACTAAAATAAAAGGGAAAATTAAGTAATTCAGAACAAAATTTGTTTACCTAATATTCATGTTAATCGAGTGCTATTTGTATTCGCAAGAGGAGCGTTAATCGTGACGTTATTTTTAAAATTTTCCAAAAAATTAAATTTTTATTTTGCGACCCGTAAGGTTATTTATTATATTTACATTGTTGAATTAAACTTTGTTTAGATCTGAAATTTCACGCACGTGACCATCAGTGCAGATGTATTGATACGAAATGCTATTTTTAATGGCGTTACGTGACATTAGAATTTTGGTAAAAGCAAATCAAAATATTACCATTAATTGATATCGTATTTTTTGGTAAACTATTGCTTTAATCAAGCTTTTTGCCTTAAAAGTAATTCTGCATCATTACATAAAGAAAAGTTAATTTTAAGGAGAATATGCTTTTACAAATGCAAAAAGTTGACCAAAACATGATTTTCAACTTTGAAGCACGATTACTCGCTAATGCAACTAAAAAAGCTTTTAACTCTTTAATTTATTAAATTTTGAACATTTCTTTATAAAAATTAAAGTTAAAAGAAAGTATTGGATGACTTTTAATTGTTTGGTCGCAGTAAACCTTACTGTGGAAATGCCTATATACTTTTATATACAAACACAATTAAATCAAGCAGTGCAAAGCAGTTCAACAGCCGTTGTCTGCTTGACATTTGGCTGTGGCTGCTTCTGCATGCAGTAACAATTTTTCAAAAACTTTGGAGATTTACAGCATACTCGAAGAAAACATTTTGTAACCACAATTTTAAGGAAATATTTTGTTTTATTTATAATAAAAACAAAAGATATTTATTTAACAAAGTATTCTAAATGGAAACATGACGGCATTGTATCACGAAAGTGATTGAAAATATTGCACTAGATACAGGGTGTACGGTAGTGGGGCATTCTCGTATATTGCACTCTTATTTGTTCTTTTAATGTATTCGGTTGCATTGCACAGCATAATGAGGCAATGCATTTGTTATTTGTCCGCATTAGGATGCAGCCAACTACTATTTTGGCCATTGTCTCTAATCCGATTTGGCATTAATTGGCCGCAATTACTAGCTGTCGTTCTGTCCCTAGCATTTACTTCCCTTCCAATTCGATAACCATATATGCATTCTCTTATATGTACATATATATATATGTATCTGTATGTGTGTATCTGTGTTTTGGCTTATTTGTATTTGTGTTTGTGTTTGTATTTACTTGCAAACATTTTACACTGGCAATTGGAGATGCGTCGCGCAGGACAGAAATGACAGAAAATGTTGCTGTACTGGCATAAGGTGCTGTTTACAGTTCGATATGTGTGACTGGGTAAATAAGTGGGTGTATCTGTGTGTTTGTGTGCGAGTATGTGTGTGTGTGTTCGTCTGCGGTCGCTGCCATTTCCTATTGCGTCTGTCAACTGCGCAATTTATTTTCCAGCTCGAATATATTGCAGATGCTTTCATTGGGAATAATAATTTGATATTGGAATGTGCATCACACTAAAGTAAGTAAGTAGATATTTAAAAATTTCGAATTTTTCTAGCAGTCTATTGTTCTATATTCCTCCGCAATGCAAACTACATGGCTAAAATTTTTTTTATTTTGTCCAAATGATTTACTTTATATCTATGTTAATTTTTTGTCAAATTCTTCAATACCAATATGCAAAAAAATTGATAGACTTCGATAGTCAATTTATTGGTCGCTGATTTCGAAAAAATTTTAATATGTGTTACCGTGTTCGTTTTTGAACAAAGTGAAGAAGATATGGCTTAAAAAAAAAAACCTTTTTTAAAATTGATCAACTGATGCAAAATTTCCAACAAATTCCCTCTAAAAATTTCTTATTGAATAATCTAATTTTAAAATGTTGTAAGACAAGTTGAGAGGCTATTTTATTAAGTTCTTTTAGCAGATACACATTGAAAATATAAATAATTTATATTCGCAGCTATTTTTACTTAACTTAAGCGACATTTGGAAAAGTTTTTAATCAAGCATTTTTACTTAATCCATTTAACATATTTTTTTTGAAACAAGCAATTGATTTTACACATAATTTGGCTCTCAGATGTCCCGAATACAAAATGTTTTTGCATAGTGTAATTAATCTAGCTATTTACAAATTTTAGGAATTAATTGAATTAAATAAAAGCTGTCACATTCACAAGTAAACGAATTTTCCTGTTAATTGTAATTCTAATTAAATTTAATGGGCGCTGAACTGCTTTTATTTAGCAACTTTAACTCTGCCAGCATTTTGTTGTCATTTAGTAACATTGAATAATATAAGAATATTTTGTTGACTGGTAGTACAATTTCTAGTGCTTACAAGCATTCAACATCTGTGAGTTTTGTCATTTTGATAATAATATGAAAAATTGTATTTAGCTTAAAAACTTAAATATCAGAAAAACTACAGTAGACTTAATTACACATAATACCTTTTGCAGGCAAAAAAAAAACTCATTTAAACTGTAACAACCGATGTATAAGTCCCTGATAAATTTAAAATACAAAAGAGAACAAACTATATTCTAGAATTTTACAAGTGTCTACCAAAAGATGAATCTAAAATTAATGTATTTTGATCAGTTAAAGAATGGGCTGACACTAAAAAATAATACTGCAGAAAAGTAAAGAATATTGGAAAATAATTTCACCAAGGTTCGTGAATTTACATAAATAGCTCTGAACATAGATTTTTCAACTTATTAAAAAAGCTCTAGTTTATTTCAATACTAATCTGGCTCGTATATAAATCAAATAAATGTAAAATCAAATATGTTATATGTAAAATCAAATAAATTTTTTTTTTTTTTTTTTACCATGTCAACGCTTTAAATAATTCAGATTTAAATGAAATAAAGTGTATGTTTAAATTTTATAATTTTATAATAAATAATACAAGGACATTTAAAATTTTGTGATCTTGGCAGTGCTGAGATAATGACGCGGAAACGGAAACGAACTACTTTGTAACATTCGATGGCGTCTTGACCTTGTCTCTTTCAGTTTCTCTCTCTTTCTCGCTTTCCCTCTCTCTACGAGCCATCTCTCTGTGTGTTTGTTTGATTTTGTGTGTGTGTGTGTGTGTGTGTAGCTCAATTTTGTTGCCTTGCTTTCAGGACACGCCACGGCATGTGCGTGTTTTTTCCGTTGTATACAGGACCACAATCCCGGTTCTCAGGACACGGCGCACGTGTCACACGTTTTTGTTTTTTTTTTTTTTTGTTTTTTTTCTGTTGTGGCTCCCATTGCTGTTACTCTTGTGGGATTTAAGCATTAAAAGTTTGACAGCCTCTGGCGTCTACTCTAATTGTTAGTGTCCTTAAAGTGCGTAGAAAGGTAAAACTGTAACCTGAACTTGGCAAAGTTTTTAAAATGTGAACTAACACAATATATGCAGCAAGTTCGCATGTATGAAATATAGGGAATAGGTTAAAAGTGTTTTTAGTTTACCCAAAATCTATGAGTCGGTTAGAAGGTGGATTATCTATTTTTTGGGCGTGTATAATATATTTTGTTATGTAACTTTAGGAAATTGAAAATCGCTTTAAAACTGATTCAAAATATCAATAATCATATTGAAATTAGCTTCCCGTGAACTCTCCGTTTATAACTTACTTTGTAACTTGCTGATTATCGTCTATTGTTAATTCTTTATAGCTAATGTATATATATTTTTTTTTAATATTATTTGTAAATATTTTTTGTTATAATTTTAAAAATATATCATTAAAGTTAAATCCAGTAGTTAAAGTGTCTGCTAAACCAAAAGTATACTAAATGAATATTAACAATTAAATTAATATTTAATAAGTAAATAATATCGTTGTCTAGAGGTTTATCGATATATGGCTGTCATATATTAGGAATAGGGTACCCAAATTTGTATACCTCATGCTACATTTATTGCTCTATAATTTCATATTTTGTGAGTTTCAATCCATAGCTTAAGGTTACTTCTTCAATGTTCGACATAATTTATAAAAGGAATAGATTTATCTCAGTGTATCATCAATTTAAAATTAAGCAAAATTTAAAATCTTTACCATTTCTATAACTGAGTAGTTGTTAAATTAGTTAAACAAAGTCCACAGATACTAAACTGTCCAATACTTAGATAAGTTCATGAAGTGCTGGATTAAATGGATTACTTGTTAGGGTTTTTTTTTTTTTTTTGCAAGTTGTGTTGAAATTTGTTGTTGCTAAAAAAAATTTCAGGTAATCTTTGCTTAGTTGTTTGTGGTGTAAAACTTTTAAAAAAATTCAAAAATGAATTTTTGAGGGCAAATCTAAAACTTTGCCCGTTCAAGTTAGTTCATTAAACTGGTTTGGCATTCAAAGTGTAAGTTCTAAGCAAAAGCGTTTAAAAATAGCTCAGCCATAAGTCTAATTAACTGCCAAATGTGCTTGTGGAAGCTAGGTCGGGTGCATGCCACGGCCAGTTTGTGGCACGTGGTAGGCGTGGCAGTAGCGTGTAACCACGTCGTTTAACCAATAACTTAGTAACCGCCTCGAGTTGTAAAAGTAAAAGTCCGAATCTCAGATTGAGTCCGTGCCCAATGCCTTGGAACTGGTCCAGGTCCACGTGCCACAAAAAGTCTGACCACACAAATACACAGGGCCAACATTGTAATACTGACATGTGAATGCAAATTGAAGGATTGTGGCGAGAGCGAATACAAAATAAAAAAAAATATTAAAAAAAAAATAAAATAAAATAAAATAAAATAAACAAAGGCCGCCGCAATGCCAACTCAAGCATTAAGACCCAACTAAAATTACAAAACTGAAAATAGATGCCAAATATGATGATCATTATTATGTTGATTTTGACTTTGATTTTGAATTTGATTTTGTTGTGGCTTGTGTTGCATTGCGACCCTAATCACAAAACTTTACGCTTTGCATGTCAGAAATGGACGCAATCCCAGGTTTTAGAACTCGGACTTTTGCTCATAAGGACTCATGACTATTTTATGCGATGCATAATGACCATAATTTGATATGTATGTTCAACAAAACAGATACCCCTCTGTCCCTAATCATGCCCCTGCCACGTGCAGTGCCTGCGGTTGCCCATTGGTATATTCAAAATCTGTTTGAAGTTTCAAGCGTTTTGAACAATGTGAAACAGAGATGTTCAAAGTAATACCATCTGAGGGTTAAGAGCGTAGGAGAAGGGTGCAGCTTAATGGGATTGGACCTGGGCCTGGGCCTGAACCTCAGTTCAGATGATGGGTCCAAAAGGGTTGTCTGTTCGGTATGCTCGTTCGCTGGTTGCGTTTTTCTTGGGAAACGTTTCCCCACTTTTGGTTTTATAATTAATTTCAAAAAGCTTTTAATGGCCGGCACGCGTTACCCCAAAAATGGCTAAACACCCGTCAAGCCACAAGGCCCCTAAGAAAGGCAACAGTATGTGGCTCTCCCTGCGGTACCCTCCTCCTAAGCCCACTCCAATGTTGCAGGAGAGCTGCTAATTGGCTTGCCAAATCGCCATCGGTTGGGACTTAAGCAGATGAAGGCATCAAAATATTAAAATACTGTCTCAAAGAAGTTTGGGATTTGGCTGGGAAGCTGGCCTTTATTATATTTATTTTCTTATTTGTATTGAATTTATTAAGTAGGAGGAGTAAAAGCTTTTATTGTCCCTAAATTGTATTTTTCAATTCCAATTTAATATACCTATGTGTATATATAAATTAATATTATAATTTTACAATTCCCCAAAGAGCCAACCAATTAAATACTTTCTGGTCTTTCATAATCATTAGGCTCGCTCATTTTTATTGTGTATTTTTGTACTTGTCGAACTGAAATTTGGTCGCATTCAATTTCCACGAAATAGACAACTTTTGACTCCTTTTTAACTCAAATATATACTAATAGAAATAATTTTTTGTGTGTGCTTGTGGTAGTAACAAATCCATTAACTCGCAAACAATATATATATATATTTATATCTTACATATAACTTTTTTAATCGATAAACCCACAGACAACTATATGAGGCCAAAAAAAAACCCCCCAAACACATATTCACTTATTAAACAGAAGCTAGATTAAACATAGGAATATTTTTAATAATAGCAAACCTAAGCTCATAAAAAAAATATAATTTCAGTGCTACAGAAATTTGTGCAGCGAACTGGATTATTGAAATAACAATTTAGTTTATACACTCTTCTTTATTTAAGCCCAACTTTACAAATTTTAAATCAAATAAGTGTTGTTAAACTCAGAATTCATTTAAGATTAGTTAACATATTTTTAAAAAATTGATGCCGATGAAACTTTTAGACTGAAGTGCACTCAAAGTTAAAAAATTTTAAAGATTGAACAAAAAAAACTATATTCGCTGGCTTATATCTTGATCAATACGAAATATTAAGTAGGGCTGTACGTATATCATTTTAAAGGTCGTTTAATCACCCTTCATATTCTGTATGGATAAATTTCAGGCATTTGCACCTAAAAGTGTTTTTACCTTTTAAATGTAAAGTATCTAGAAATAGTTTTTTAGCTATAATTTCAGATCGTTGGAGTGATTTCAATTAATTATTTAGTTTGTATATAAAAACATTAAATAAATAGATTAAAATAATTGGTAGTTAACGTTTTACTGCATCCTCTTCGAATCTTTTAGTTGTCTTTGATTTTTATGTGCTACCCTTTACTGGCATAGCTTAACGGGCCTGAATATTGTGACAGAAGTGGCTGTAAGCTGTTGCATTAAATGTCAATGTCAACGTCACTTGAGCGACCATCATCAGGCCGTGTCTACCCTTTCTAACTATCAACTCTACAGGCTTTCGCTCAGTTTCTGTTGTCAGTTTTGTTGATGTTTGTCACAGAGACACGGCATGATAAACGAGTCAGAGTAAACGAGTTTAGTTGGCAAGTGATAAACCAAGTAAGAAGAAAAAGGGCTTAAATTGGCAACACTCAGGACACTGTAGCTCCGGCAAAGGGAAAGAGGAAAAGGCAACGGCAACGGCAACGGCACCGGTCCTGAAGTATGCCATAACATTTGGTTTTTTATGAATTTTCATAATTTGGCGCATTCGCCGTAATGTGAATGAAGAGGCTGATGCGGAACGTATATTAAGGGGAGCTGCAAAGATGCCGACTCGCCAGGGCTGCTTAGCATAAAAATGTCACAACAGCTGCATAAAAATGCTGCTTGGGATTTTGGTTGGCATTGGCGTCGGCTACTTTGCTACTTTTGCTGTCTTGTTTCGGTTTTTATGCGGCACGCATATTACATATTTATATGTGAGTATGTGTGTAATGGGGAAGTGGAAAAGTGGGTGTGAGGCTGGGCGCGACTTTTGCCTATTTTATGGGTGCCATAAAAGTTTACTTAGTGGCAAAGCATGCCGTGGCCAAAACCAAAACCAAAAGGCGAAAGCGAAAACCAACCGCAAACTAAAAGCCAAGCTAGCGCGTAAAAGCCATCAAATAATTTGTTTATGTTGCCAAATTCTGCAAAGGAAAACAGGCAGCAGGCAACTGGGCAACTGGTCAACCGAGCAGCCAGATCCCATGTCCGTTATATATATATTACTCGTGTGAACACTGAGCAACGAATAAACTGACTGCACAATAAATTGCAACAGTAGTAAGGACATTCGAATGCATTGACTCATTTCAACTCGCAGTCGATTTAAGGATGCTTGCAAAAAGTGTTGCCTACTTTTGCGAGCAGCCAAAAGCCTTGAAGTCCATTTGTTTTTTTTTTGTACGCAAGTAACCCGATAATCAAATTAGGCCTTTTTGCCGAAGCTCAAATATGAACCTTAGATGATGTGATTACACGCCCTCAAGTCGCAACGACTATTAAATGAGTTCGCACACATTTTTTGTTGTGCCAAAGACAAAGTTAATTGAACTTGCTGTCCTAATAGAGTAACATACACTATATTGCATATACAAAGGGCTTGAGAGGGAAAACAGAAATCTACACACACACACACACACATACATATACACACACTTGACATTGTTGTTGTTGCTGTGATATTATATCAGACGCACAGGGCAATTAATTGACTTATTTATTAAGTTTATTGTTTCCGCCCGACTCAAGTATGTATATATGTGTTATGTGTATGTGTATGTGTATGTGTATGTGCATGTGTCCTTGTGTGTATTTGTTTTTGTGTGTCTATATTGGCGCTGGTAAAGTACCATCTTTGGCTGAAACAACTTTAGTGTTCTGTGCGCCATTTTTAATAGCCTCGGACGCCCCCAAAGGCGATGACGAGGGCGATGCCTGTTAATACATAAGGTATATAAATATATGTTTGTGTGTGTATGTACATGTGTGTGTGTGTGTATATGTTTGCTGCTACCGTGTGTATTGAGATTTTAGCGCAAATTAGTTGTCATTAGCGTCGAGGGAAATTTTATTTTATGATAACTTTTTCTTCGCCCTGGTGCCATATTTTACCTTCAAATGGCTTTTGCACAATTTGCGTTATATGAATGAGTGACTGTGTGTATGTATGTGTGTGAGCAAATACATAGTTTGTATTTTTTATTGTTAAAGTCTGTAACCATTAAAAATCGGTAAAAGGGGGTTACCAAACTAAAGGAGGCATCTTCGATCGCATAACGTGTATACATTCTTTGTATAGCCGATTCGATATACATCTGTCCCTCTTTCTGTTCCTCCGTCTGTCTGTCTGTATAAACACACCCCTAACAAAGACAAAATATCCTTTATGTGAAGGTTCCTAATTTACATATACAGATCAGGCTTATTTCAAATTTCAGATACTTTCTCCCTGACCCAATCAAATCGTCAAAAATTGGTTTTGATTTTCGGCATGCGTCATTCTTGTGGCCATCCTAATGACCTGTACAAATTTTATAGCGATCAGATAATAAAAATCGAAGCTATTTAAAAAAGTATTAACATTTTAGTTTTAAACATATGTGTTTCTCAATTGCTTGTTTATATAATACTAGTTCTCCCAGCGTGCGTTGCCACGCACCCGCACATTTTTTTTTTTTAACAATTTTTAAATGCATTTTTCACACAATTTGCGAAATATTTTTGATAAAAATTTTTCCACATGCCAACCTACAATATGACAGGAAGCTACAGTAAAAATTTAAGATTTCTAATTTCTACTGTTTGGCCAGTTTGTTAATAGCCAATCATTCAGTCCGTCGAGCTAAAAAGTTTTATATATATTGATGAGCTTTACATAAATCTGAATGCGTTTACATGCTGTTAAGGTAAGTCTTCAAAATGATAAAAGTCTAAGAAATTAATCAGCCCATCGTTGATGAATAGAATAGAGTGCTAGGCGGGGTTGTTTTTATCTAAAATAGATTGCTCTGCTTAAAAACATTTAATTGTAATATGTAACAAAGTGTGAAATTTGAAACTTTTAGGATTGCAGTAATGTAATCCCATTTATTTGATAGTTTTTAAAAAATTGCCTTTGCGTGGTTTCAGCCCCCACCAAATGAAGCCTTTAATTTTACTCACATAGCTGGAGGCCACTTTCCAGCTGAACAAAGCCTGAAAGCCGAAACTTAGGCAGCTCCACACCCAAAGTCAACCCACGGTTTGATTAAATGCCACGCATCATGCCAGAGTGGTGTGTGGGTGCAAGTTTAAAGCAATGTTAATTATTTAAGTTGCCAATGCCTGAGGCGAGGGGCTTCATAGTGGTATTAAATTAGCTAAATAGCCTGCCATGGGCTACCAAACTGATGGGTTCATATATATATATATGTATATACTATATTTATATAAAGCGACGCCCTATAATTCGTTTATATGTTGAAAATGCGACCAGAGGCTGCGGTTCGACAGGAAGTGCGCGCTTTAACTTAACTCACACAACATATATGATGGTGCCCAAACAGGGACTGGTACCGTGTTTTGGGTAGTGGGTACCGGGTACCGGTTACTGGTTACCGGTTGCCAAGGGTTGGGGCCATCGACCGGCACCAACTGGCGATAATTTTGATAGAAGCCAGTTAGCTAGGACCTTTTGCACCCACCAGCCTGTGTAGTGGCTGGATTTTCACTTTTATTTTCCATTCTTTTTGCCCTTGTGAAAAGCCCAAATCGTGGCCGGAAAGGGAAAGACCAAAGCGTTACAGGAAACGTGGTGGGGAGAGCCGAGCTATTGCTGAACGTATGAGTGTTGAAAACTTTTCTCGGTGGCCAATTTTATGCTGTTGGATTATTTATTTGAATTGATGTGCGGCCTGGCCCTCTCACACTGAGTCTGTCTCTAAAGCTGGCTGCCTGCCACAGATTTATATAAATTTGTTGGTCGCTCAACTCAAGTGGCCGCCATTTGAACTTTCTGCTCATTTGCTCGACTCTTTCCTTCCTTTGCTGCTGACGCTGGGCCAACTCATGGCCTTTTTAAAGCCAAATTGTTGCTATTGCTGTTGCTGCAGTTGTAAGCAAACAAACGTTGCAAGAAATAAACTGCAGTTGCAACTACAGTTGGGGCACAGACACGCTGCATGAATAAACAGCCGCAACATGGGCAATGTGAGAATTTCGTCTATGGTCTTTGGGAGTTATTCGCAACTGACTTGTCTTGAGCTTGTTGGGCTGCTCAACTTATTTGCTTAGCCACTTGCAGGCAATTTGCTGAAGCTCATCCTTCTGATCCCATCACCATGCCCGTTGGGTCGCATTTTCAAGACTTGCACATTTTCGATGGTATTTTTGAAAGCTTCTACTGAATGTTGACTTCCTCAAATATTGTGGGGGCAAATGTAAACAAATACAAAAATATAAAAACGTAGATACTAGCTGCGGCGTGCGTTGCTACGCACTCGCTCAAAACGAAAATACTAAAAAATAGAATGGATATGTTTTTTAATGTGTATATACTTATGTATAAATAATGCATGTTTTTTTAATTTTTTCAAACATCGCAAAAGCTTTATTTTAAATTGGCTTACTCGTTTGGTCTGTGGATCACTTCAGCCTGTTAGACATATTCCCGCAACCTTTTAAACGGCCGTTTAAATTAAAAAACTTTCAGCTTGCAGTTAGCGGCCTTTTTTTTCTGTCCCCATTCTAGGAAACCGATGTAGACCTGTAGACGTAGATTTAACCACAGTCAGAGCTGACGTCGCTGTCAGAGCCAAAGCTAAGGCTCAACTCAACCAAACTAAATAAGTTACGACTTGAAAACTCTTTTTATTGCTTGCCGCATGAAACAGTTTTCTGGAGTTTGGCAGCTCTATGCCACTCGACATTGCAACAGGCCCGCCCGGTGCAAAAGTTTCTTTTAAATTCTTGACAAAAGGGTATTATAATTGTGTTATGAAATATGTAACGTATAGATGGAGACGTCTCCGACCCCTAAAAATATATATATTCTTGATCAGCACGACGAGCTGAGTAAATATAGTCATGACCGTCTATATGTTTCTATTCAAACAAGTCTTTCAGTTTTTGAGATCTTTTGATGAAATTTGGGGCAGAAGCTTTATTCTGTTACATAAAGTATATATGTCAATATATAATTTAAAGCTGCCATCTAAACCAAATTAAGCACATTAATATAGTATTGTGAACTCAATAATCTGATCTATTCTTATCAAAATCGAATTAATATGTAGCTCCAATAAGAGCAATCGGTTGAAAATAAATAATATTTTTTTGTTTTTCAAGATATTGAAATTAATCTAAGCAGTGCGATGTTCGATTATGATTTGAACAATCTGACCGAGATTGTGAACATCGGATCATTTATCATATAATCACTGTATCATAAATTGTCTACGTTGGGTGGGTAGAAATGAAGGCCTAACACCACCTAGCTTATTTTTAATATATAACTAAAATTTTGTATTGTAATTGCATTTCTCGGATCATATTCAAGCCTGTGTTGTAACCCTAATTGGGTGGAGATAAAACTAGACGTTAAAACAACAAAGGCGCAATGATAGCGAGAAGTACGACCCTCAAGCCCAAACGTTAACACCTCACTTATAAGCTTGTTACCATATGTGGGCTTAAAAACTACGAACACTGCAGTACTAAGGCTTTAAGTATTATATGCAATAAAGTTGACAAAATGTTTTCTGTAGCTGCGGCTTCAACTGACCTTAATAAATATCTATGTACTCAAATGCACTCGTATAAATCGGCAGACTTATATGTACACACTTAGTTTTGCTAGCGAATTCGTGTTAAATTCGTGCAATATGGACTAAATACAAAATATGAGACTACGTTCCCAGATTTCAACAAAAAAAAAAAAAATAGATGAAAAAAGTTTTATTTCTTTAGTTAATTAACTAATATAACATAATAATAGGGAATATATTATTTGCTTCAAATAATAATTTTTTAATAAATTAATTTATATATATTAAACTGTTCCACCTGACTGACTGGCGATTCACTCCCAGTCCAAACGGTATAAGTTAGAAACGTGAAATTTGTGGTAATAGCTTTCTATAAGGTCGTAAGTGCGTACTCTGGAAAAATTTGATGAAAAATATATTCGGAAAATTGTGAAAATTGCATTTGAAAATGCCAATTTTCTATCAACCGCTATATACAAACTTTGCCGGTTGGTATACAACGAAATTATGAGTGCCCGAGCTCGAGTCCAGTTATGAACATGTTTTTTTTTCTAAATTAATCTTATTTTTATTTTTTCATTTTTATTTATAGGACAAGTAAAAACAGTTTTCAAGTAAAATAGTGTTCATATAATTAAAAATATATTATATATATATATAATATATATATAATATATTTATTTGCTGCCATACATGATCAGTACCGTTAACTAAATAATAATCGATATCGATTTGTTATTTAATATTTTATCTATTATTGCTACTATTTTATAAATATGTTAAATAGCAATCGGTCAGTGTGCATGCTGTAGTGACGATTTACTACATAAAAACAATGATCATTATTCTATTAACATAATTTGACTGATGGATCTTAATTGGAGTTACTTTAAAAAATATTATTTATGTAACGGTTTCAATGAATTTCAGCCCCTATGTTTTGTGGTGGGTTAGTGACATTGTTAGTTTTTTTTTTTATTGTAGTAAAGGCATAGCAACGCGCGCTGCTTAAGCTAGTTTAATATAACAGTGCAGAGTATTATATTTGATATTGTGTTAATTGGGCTGTGGTAACTTCCCGCAACAGCCAATTCTCCGATTTTATTCCAGCTTTGACTGATGTCTTCTACTGTCGAAACTCAACTCTGGCCTTGCCACTCTGCTACTACTGGCGCGTGTTGCCATCTGATCAATACTGTTTCTCTTGACATATATATATTTATAATATTTTTTATATACCTAGTCTCAAGATACACTTCCTTTAATCGTTCTTTAACTAAAACCTCTATCATTTTTACAAATACTAGTATTAATGGTTCTAATTTTAGCACAAAAAAAAAAGATAAAAAGATGCTTCGTTGTAGCTGGTAGTCGCCTCTTCTTGAGTTGATGTCGTAGGCGACCCTTCAGCTGCTGACCACTTAGCTCCTGACCCCAATGAACCTGCTTAGCTCTGCTGCCTGCTTATATTAAACAAATCCAATCTAATAATTTCGGCTCATGCATAATAAAAATGCCACGGACAACAGCGGGTTTGAAGAGGGTCAAAGGGCAACTGAAAGCCAGATAGAGAGGAGTTGGGCGTCAAATATCTCCGAAATTGGATTTGGAATGGGTCTGTGGCTCTGGCTGTGGTCCTTGTTGCCGGAGAGTGCGACACTTGCCTGTCACTACCAGGCGACTACGCGACTATTTTTGCCAAAAATTCTTTTTACTTTCTTTTATTTGCACCAAATGCTGACTAAGTGCCGCTGCTTGCGTCGCTGCCGCTGCCACTGTTGCTGCCACTGATGCTGCCACTGATGTCTGTGCACCCTTTTTACTTTCATTGGAGCGCAAATAAATAAATTTAATGCGCCAACTGGCAAAAAAAAATATTTGTTCGTTCTTTTCGGACACTTGTGGCGGTTGCTGTGAACGCCGCAGGACGTAAACAATCACGCACCATCACCCGCATCCCCCCGAGCGCATCACCCAATCACGCCCGGCCAGGATTAGGGGCCACTGCCACTGGCAGAACATTGATGCTTCCTTTTATTTCGCCAACGCCCGAATCCTTGGCGCGTGTATGCCAATGTTTGTGTACATTAATCAGTTTATTTATTTATGCCATGAACTTTATTTTTGGCACTTTCCCGAACAGGACGAGCCAATGGCTCGGTATGCTGACAATTCAACTGTTTTCAGGTGCGTAAAATTACCTATTAGAATAATATAACATCAGTTATGCCAAGGCTTTTTGGGCCAATTTATGATTGACCAGCTTGAGAATAAATGAATACGCTTATAAATTATTTTGAAAATAAAGTAAATGTAAAACGTATAGCTAACTTTCTTGACAATTGTCCGATTTTGATTTAACTATAGATTTAGAAAGCATAATGTCCGATTTTTTGGAAGACAAGACAATAAATTATTTTTCGACCTATTGACAGGGACTTGTGTTACGAGATCTAAATTTCGCCAAGTAAAGAAAGAGAGAGTACTTAGGGTCGGAAATGGGATTTTTTTGGTATCATAAAGTATTCTTCCCAAAGATTAATACACGCTTGCGGTGGAATCAGTTTTTCTACTCCTTTGCTTCAATCGACACGATCCTTCTTCTAAGCGACTGTCATATATATCTTTTTATTATCAAAATTTTCATGCCATATTTTTTTGCTTGTCGTCATACTTGGGTCTAAAGATGCCTCTATCTCACGATAGGATACATGATGAGCTTTCAAAATCAGTTTGCTAACAGCATCAATGTTTATGGGTGCAACAACTGAATTTGAATGCACTCTTTAAAACCGTTCTACAGAGAACAGTAACCAGGGTTGAATTTATTATTTAATTTTTTTAGCGTTACTTAAAAACAGTGCTTACTCAGCATAAAGATAGTTTAGCTTATCGACGCACTCTTGACAAAATGGTATATTTAAACTCATGCCAGAATATACTAAACTTAAAAATGGAAAAGGGAATTTACCTAGACCAGATAGATAACTAGCAAGCTTCGTACCTAAAAGATTAGAATGCATCAAAATACTTTATGACAATATTATAAAACCTTTTTCAAGAAGTTTATAAAAACTTAAGCCGAATTGGTAAAGTAACAGCCACATGTCAAATTTTTCTGTCAACAAGAATGACATGGAGATTTATTTTCGATTATGCGATTTCAAAATCCAAAAACAGTCCATTTGGCTTTCACACTTTGCCAGCTTTAGTTAGGGGCAGAAAACTTGAGACTAATTCGAAGCTTAAACGCTGTGCAAGTTGCTTGCAACCGATGAAGCCACAGAGCAGTCAACTGGCGCAGACAAAAGCAATTAAGAGCGTCCAACACGTGTAACACAGATACAGAGATATATATACTCATGTTATGATTATAGTAATGAACAGGAACTGAACTTTCAGTGAGAAATACTTTGACTTTGGTACAGCTTGAGACACGTCCTATTTGTGACAGAGGTGCCACAGTCTTAGCATCCTTCAGTTTTTCCCCCATGCGTTGCACGCTTTTACATTGTCAATGGGCACTTGAATGTCAACAAAAGCTTTCAACTGACATATACAACCACTTAAAATAGAAAAAGCACTGCCCCACACATACTGTGTACTTATGTGTGCGTGTGTGTATTTGTTTTAGCCGCGAGCTAAAACGAGCCAAGCTTCCAACAGCTAGAAGCTAACGCCACACCACATTGCGTATGAGTAACATGTAGGCAGACCAAAACCCAGTCAGAGTCCCAATTCACTATCTGTTTGTCTGTCTGTCTGTCTGTTTGTCTGTCTGTCTGTCTGTATGTTTGTCTGTTTGTCTATTTGTTGGCTTGTTTGACATTCTGTTTGTCAGTGTCATAAGCAATGCGCTCTACAATAATTCTCTTTGTTGGCTGGGCTGCCTGCTTGGCATTACTCGCCTCTTGCTGCTTGCTTTCTCAGCCTGAGACTGAGCTTGTTCCAGAGCTCGTGTCTGAGCCCGAGCCTGCGGCTCAAACCTTCTCAGCCACCCACCCATAGATATATACAGACTCATTTTTATGAGTTAAGTGCCATCCAGAATGCCGACACACATACACAGTTCCCCAATCCACAAATATTGCCAAACTCGCAGTCAGACCCAGAGTCCTTCAGTGCCCCGTGTTACTGCCCACTTATTGTCCTGTTGTTGACGCAAATCCTCTTAACTAAATCAATTTTCATTTGTATTTACGTGTGTGTGTGTGTGTCTCTGTCTGTAACGCAGTTAGTGTGTGCGTGAGTTTCTATACTCTGTTTTCAAATATGAATAGGTTATATAGGGGCTTATACTATAACCGCATTGTTTTTTAAAGTCCAGACAATTTTAAATATAGTGTGACGCTCAATTCAGCCCACACAAATAAGCAAATAATTTAGGTTTCACCTAATTAAGTTAGAAAATTTTATTTAATGATTGCTTCTGATGACTTTAATTGTTGCCATACTCCTAATTAATCAAAAGAATAATAAATCTAGTACGCTGGTAATAGAGTATATCGCTGTGGGGACTTTGCACTTCTTTTTATAACGTAAGCTCATTAAAAAATTGCAAATGGAGTAAATTATAGTTATGCAAATGTTTGTAACAGCCACATGAGAAGCGTTAAGTATTTATGGTATATGCTATATATGTTCCTGATAAGCATCAACAACCCATTTAGTATAGTCTGTCTAAAAACTGGCAATTTTAGAAGCTCTTAATTTAATGAGGACTTTGAGAGCTGGATTCGGCTATCCCTTAACGGCTGGGATTCTCATATCGAACACGATTATTACGATTAGTCTGCGAAATGTACATACATACATTATTTGTCTTATCGACTGCAAATTAGAGCACTGTTTTCCAATTCTACAGCGCACATAGCGCCCGTTGCTTTCTAAATATAACAACGTTACACTTAAGGTGTTCTTTAAAGGTATTTTTGTGGAAAACCCAATTTTTTTCCTACTTTCTTGAACGGCACAAAAGTGCGCAAAAGTACAACCTGAGTTACTCCTTCAAAATTTTTTTTCGAAGACTCTATACTAAATACAAATGCTGACAAAATTGTATAACTTTTTTCAAAGATATCAGTATTTTAAAGAAAATTATTTTTGTGCATCTATTTTTATTTACATTAAGATAGCCTTCTAAACAAATTAATTTTCAATCAATCGTTCCTATAGAAGGTATATGATATAGTCGTCCGATATTGATTATATTATATCAGCCTATCGGTTGATTGGAATATCTCTAAAACCAAAAAAGTTTTTTAAGCATGAAATTTCGACCGATTGTTCCATTGGGGCGAATCAGATTAAGTGGTCCGATTTTAATGAAACTTGATCAGATTGTACAAATCAGTATTATCAATATTATCGTAATTTCAAGTTTGTTAAAAATATAATAATATCTTTAAAAAAAAAAAGGTAGCAAACAAACGGACGGACATATGGGCAGACACACATCGTCCTGATCAAGAATATATATACTTAATAGGGCAACTCTTTTGCAAGGGTGTAAAACGCGTATTACTCGTATATTAACAATACAGATCTACCTGTACAAAGAACAATCCACATTTTGTGAATATCCAACATGAATTTTATCATAAGAGATTGGTATTTTAAATATTTAATGCAATTTACTTTAATCAGAAATAATATTAAATTGAATAACAGCAGAAATAGCTTTTTGCTTGGAAAAGCTGTTTTATGAGCTGGTAACTTAACACTAAGCGTGAATTTTAAAGTTTTTAGAATGTAACATTAAAATTTGATTTATTGCCACCACAATTTTATTAATTTTTACCACTAGAAAAAACATTTATTCCAGAAAATTAATCTATGTTTCCATAGTGAGTTGGTTACGACTTGAATAAACACATTTTATTATAATCTTTTTCGACATTCATAATAAAGTAGCTATGGAGTGGCCAAGCAAATGAATGTATTATTAAGGTTGATTGTAAATCATCAGTTCTTAAGCAACTGAAATACTGAACGATAATTGCTTATAAACTATTATTTTTAAGCTTCCTTGGTGTACAAAAAAAGACCATGTTTAAAGTGTGTAATTTTCACATAATTAAATTATATTGAAAAGTCAAAAATATAGATTTTTTCTTCTTCTGTGTGTAGATAAAACACAGAATTAGTATGAAGGTTTTCTTGAAACAAAAATATTTATCATTTCTTTCATTTATTGGTAGAACCAAGTCTTCTATCCGACGTCTCTTGTGCACAAATATCCTGTCGGGCAACTGTTCAGGAAAACATCTTTAAAGACGGCTATTTTTTCCTAAAGAATTCTGTGAGGTATTAAGGTATTTTCCCGCCAGACTATTTTTTTGTTCTAAGCTTCCTTATTTGTTAAGTTGCGCTTGTCTTGATAAATTTCATTTTTGTTGGAATTTTTAAATCACGAAAAATTATGGAACTTATTACAAATGGAGGTTTTCCGACCAAACTGCGCATATTACTATTAAATAAGAAATTAAGAAATTAAGAAATTTAGTGATTCCTAAGTTAAATGTTAAGATAATTAATTCATTTATTATTTCATTAAAAGCATATAATATCGAAATTTCAATCGATCACATTCAAATATACATATATTTATATATTTGCATGAGTATAATGCGAATTGGTCGTGCATAATGAACCGTGCCACGCCCTTGGCTATTTGCCACAACTATATAGAACTGAGATGGGTGTAATGTGTGTGCGTGTGTGCGTGTGTGCGTGTAGGTGTAGGTGTATATACATAAGTTGACATGTCGTAATGTTGATGTCGCAGCTGCTGTAACACTTTGAAAGCGATGCCTGCCAGCAATGTTGCGCCAAAGCTCAGCTCTCCCGAATCTTCTCTGTCTGTTGCTGCCACTTGTTGTACTTGTTGGTGCTTCATTGATACAGTGCTCTGCACCTGACACGACAAGTGTACGTGTGCATGTTGTATCTACCTGACTACATATTTTGTGTGTGTGTGTGTGTGTGTGTGTATAGAGTTTAATTAGCACCTGACATATGCACACACACACACACACACACTGTCAGGCTGACACAAGTGCAGAACCGTCAACGGCGTCGTCTGATTGGAAGGTAAAACGCATATAATGACAAGTTAATTTACCTCTATGCGTTCGAGTCTGTGTGTGTGTGTGGGTGTGTGTGTGTGTGTGGGTGTAAGTGTAGATGTGTGTGGTCGTCCTTTTGGTATTAGAAAATCAACACACAGCAGGCGACCGTTTGACAAGCAACAGCAGGTGAGTGTCAATTTAATGATCAAATTGAAATTAAATGAGCTGTCATTGCCGCTGACTCAAAGACTGTGCCACTAAGTGTTTATATGTATGTGTGCGTGTGTGTGTGTGTGTGTAATTGCCACAATTGGTGAATGTTACTTGGCATGGCTTTAAAAGTTAGTGGTTAAGCAAATAGTAAGGCAAAATTAACAATTTAAACATCATGTTGCGTATACGCAGCGTGAACATTTAAAGAGATTATTTATATAATTTGATAAATTTGGAAACTGTCAAATGAATATCTTACGCTCGAACTGTTACTCTTTTATTCTCATTTCCCCAAACTCTCTATTTCCTTCTTTTCTTGTATATGCTCAGAACTGTTATAAAATTTGTATTAGATTCAAGATTTCTTAAAGGATTTGTACTTTTAATATGAAGTATAATTAACATAATTTAGCTAATAAATATTTACAATATCTTCTTTGTTTTTCAGGGACATTATAGATTTTAATTTTGCTACATGGAGTAAAAATTTTGGTATATTAATGTAAGATTAAGAATATTTACGCTATTAGAAATATTCTATCAAGAATTCTGGTTTGCATTAAAGTCTTTTCTACAAGGGTATAAATACTGTTTAATTTTGAACTGGTAACTTAGTCGGGTATACTCTACTAAAGCATCCTTACTTGTTTCAGATATTACAAAAAAATAAATATATATAAAATACAAAATTTAATTATACCAGCGTTTGAAAAATGTTCGCAGCTGTTTTCTTTTTTTTCACTATCATGTAACAATTTTCACATTAATTTTTGTCAACTTTGCAGCCAATTGTTGCCTCTGCCACTCATCCCGCCTTGAAAAAGCGCACTCTCCACTCCCCTTCTTATTTTTATTCCATCTGTCGGAGTCCATCTGTCAGTTTGTATGTGGCTTTTGTTAATTTCATTTAACTTTCGGGCATTTTAATTGCACTGGGCGACAGTTAGCTTTTTACGCCTGCGACAAATGTTATTTTAACAATTTAAATTCACAATTGCAATTATATTTTTATACCCTTTCAAAAAAATTATAATATTTATGCGAGAATCACCAACTTAAAAAACATTATATACTAAGATAGATAGTCAAATCGTAGACGCTAGAAACCTGTAGTTTTTTTTTTTTTTTTTTCTACGAGTTGGGTGGAAAATGCGCTTGAAAATTGTCATATGTTTATATGAAACTAAAATTCAGTTTATTTTAATTATATAACTGTTAATTAATTATATTGCTTTGGGGCTTTCAATATGTAAATGTTGCAGGGCCGATTTAGTACAAAATAATTATGATCAACAATTAATTTAATTAACATAATGTGGATGTTGATACTAAGACTTATATTCATCAAGAATATTTTAATTTTTAAATTTATTTTATAATCAATGAAAGGTCAAAGATCTGTTTGGATGATTAGTTACTTAATATATAGGATTAGTTTCCTGGCTCTTAAATATAAAAAGTGTGCGGAAGACTATAGAGAAACCAAAGCGGATTAAGGTAATACGGTGATAGAACTGTGAAGCATTGTTCGATACGCAATTTTATCAACAAGTTTAAAAAGGAAAATAATATAATGTTATATTTTCTTATTAAATAAAAACATCCGTTCGGTGTCTGTTATATAAAAACACGACAGCTCGAGGGCGTAGCAACGCACGCCGGAAGAGCTAGCAACATATACAAGGATAATTTACTGGAACTAAAACGCTTTGCTTATATAGAATGCTTATGACCATGATAATACAAGAAAGCAACGGTACAACAGTTTTCAAGCAGTCCAAGTCTCTTTTAAGAAACATTCAATATGTTATTACGCATATAAGAGTACAATATAATGTGCAAGAGTATTTAAACTTCTGTATTCTACAACATATTGTATTTAATATTGGTATTCTCGTACTGCATATAAATAAACACACAATTAATTGTGGGCAACATGACAAATGTTGAGCTGTCAATGTCATAAAAACCGCCAACAATTATATATGCGAATTTAAATGTGCATACATGATATAATAACGGAATACAATATCTCTGAACTAACAACTGATGATAGCGAGTGTTCTGAAAGTTCCACAATTTTATCATAAAATTGTCATGTTTCATTTATTTGTATTTATTGTTATTAAGTACTTAATAAGGACACAGTTTTCTAATTTGAAATTTGATTGAAAATTACAGCGAAAAATGTTAAATTAACAAATATTTCCCCAGCTTAGGAATACACGGCTTAAAAAACTTGGCTCATTTTTTTCCAAATGTTACGTTACACTTGAAAAATCCAAAGTTTGTGAATTCCGAAATGGTAATATTATGACCACTTTGATTATGATTAAATATACTATAAAATAAAGAGTGTCTTGCTTGATAGAACTCAAAACCTTTTTATACCAATTTAGTCTCAAAATGTTATGTACTGACCAAACCAATAAATTCAAAATTATATTATTCCTCATAAAATCTACCATTGAAACGATATGTAAAAGATAAGAATAGGTATACGTAGTTCTGGTTCTATTCTAACAATTTTGTTAAGTTTTGAACATGTTATTACATAATAATGAAGCAATCGCATTCTCAATCCAGGTATCGACACAGTCAACAATTAAAACATTCTGACAGGGGCAAACACAGTCTTCATTTATCTGTCAGAGCATCAGGCATTTGGAATTAGAAGACAACTGTCAACTAAATTGTCTGCCAGTGGAGACTAGTTGCTCGAATGCAGATAGGGAGGCAGACGGGTACACAGGCGGGTTGAGAAGCAGTCAGTCAGTCAATCGAGCAATCAATCATATGGACTGACAGTTACGTCAAGTTAAGTTAAAGAAAATAAGCGCAGGCAAAATTGGAGAAATGACAGCTTCACCTTCATTCCATCAAGTTTACGTTTCTTTGCTCTCTGTTTGGGGTTGTTTTACTCTGTTTTCAAATAATATAATATGTGTAGATTTTGTTTATGTATAGTCTGTTCGAATGATTGCAGTTTTTGTACTTACTATTTCAACTAAAACAGCTTAAATTATTATAAACCCACGCTGGATAAAATCAAAAGATTATTTTTATATCCCGGTCATCGCCTTCCGAACCCCTCTACTGTATTTAAAACACTGTATAGCGCAGTCGGGATCAACGAATTGCAATTTTCTCACTTTTTCTGTCTACATTTTTAGGCACACATGTACATTGATTTATAAGCTTGGGCCGCCAAAAATTGAATGTTATTGCTTGAATGGCCGCAATTTAGTAAAAAGCCTTGCCACGCACCCACCCACACCCCACACCCCCGACACCGCCCTGGTCCAGACCCACGACTATCGACCAGGGCTACCCCAACAATATCCACACTGAAAGCGCTTTGCCTGTTGTTATTTATGAGCATGTTTATTTATTAGATGGCTCCCAGACACTTGATAAAATTAAACGCAAATGGCCAGCAATTTTGCATTTGGCATTTTGATTTTGACACCGCCGTTCACCCACGCCAGCCACGCCCCCTCCAAATGGGCAGCAATATATCTTAAGACTACTTACCAAAATATATACAGCAAATGGCATTACAACTACGGCGACCAGCAGATCGGCTATGGCTAATGACACTATAAAATAATTCGTAACTGTTTGCAGCGACCGTTCGCGGCAGACGGAAAGGATCACGAGGATGTTGCCGAAGAGCGTTAGGATTGGAAACAGTATTAGGATGAGTGCCCAATAATTGTGGTCCACTGCAAATAGAAGAATTTATTATTGAATTATGAAATATTTATATATAATTTCTACAAAAATCTAGAATTCAAATTAATAAAGAATTAATATGAAATAAGAACGAAATAACTATTATACTATATTCGGCAAGCCAAATCTGTATATATGCCTTTGCAATGGTTTTCTAAATATTGAACTGTTCATTTCGATGGTAGAATATGATGAAGTCGTCCGATTTGAATCAATGCTAATTATATTATTTAAAGATAATTAAACTTTGAGCTTATAACTTTGGTTGAGATAGCTCTAAAATCAAACAAATTACTCAATCAATATATTTTTCATACTCATGTGCCTATGAGGCATTAAAGAGGTTCTGATTTATATAAAATTTGGGAAGATCTAATAAAATAAAATAAATCATAATAAAACATCGCATTTGTGAGTTTTGTTTTGATTACATTAAAAACAAAAATATTTTTCATACAAGCAAATTTTAACCAATGGTCCGATCCGGCTGATTTTCAAATATTATAAAATAAATGTAAAAAACGTTCATTGAAAGTGTGGCTCGATTTGAATTTTTTAGGACAATCGCTTAAAGTTATCGATAGTAGATTTTTTTCAATAATCATACTTTTTATTCAATTAGTAACGAAATCTAAAAAATTTTAATATTACTGTATTTTCTTTTTTTAAACGAATTTTTACGCTCACATTTGCTAGACCTGGGAGCATTGCATTTTTTTGGTCAATATGTTATGTAAAAATATATATATTTATTTTTGTTGAACATTGTTGACCTTGAAATCAAGAAAGAAACGCCAAAGCTGTGTACCCTTGCAATAGAAAATTTTAAATATTTTTTTTTGCATAGAATAACTCATTTTTGACCCAATTGTTTCTATTGCAGCTATATGATAAAATTGTCTAATCGGGCTGATTTTGACATACAAACTACATGCAATATCAAGCTTCATCTGTGTGTGTTTCATCAAGATAGAAACAGACGGACATGACTATATCGACTCAATTTGTCGTCCTGTTCAAGAATATATATACTTTATGGGGTCGGAGACGTCTCCTTCTATGCATAACACATTTCGAGACAAAATTATAATACCCTTTTGCAATTCAATTATTGATACTTACCATCTCGCAGTTCTTGACAGGATTCCGTTGTTAGATTCAGCGTTGCATTCGTGCAATTGGTTCGATAGTTTTCAATGTACAGATTCGTTAGATTCTGCTCTAGAAGAACGCTGCTGGCCGTTGTTGTGCTGATTCCTGTCCCCGAAACCGTACTACCATTATAATTAGGAAAGTAATCATTAAAATTCTCCAGCAGCAGCATAAATGTGCTGCCGCCCGTGCCGGTGCCCGTGCCCGCACCCACACCCGCTCCAGCAGCGGCATCTCCACTTCCACGTCCAAGGGCGTCAGCACTCGTTCCCTGGGCGGCTGCTCCACTCAGCCAAACGGCATCGGCCTCATAACCGGAGGCGACTGCTGTCCGATTTGTTATAGTCGTTGCCGTACGCTGCAGGAGCTCACTGGTGGCATCAACTTGGGCATCCAGAGAGCCACCATTGAAGCCGCTCAGAATGCCATAGTCTGTTTCACCATCGGCGACATTTTCCAGTGCGCTCTCCTCTGCGCTATCAATTAACGCAATGTCCTGTGCATCCTGCGATGACTCGCCATTCAGTTGCTGCTCCACAAAGTTCCGCAGCGCATAGAGGCCACCCCCGTCCGGGTCGACGTCGCTGCTGTTGCTGTTGGGCAACGTGCTATTCTGCACATCGCCCATGTCCAGAGTAAGCCAGGTGAGGGTATCATTGGAGCCACCACTACTGCTGCTGCTGCTGCTGCTGCTGCTGGTGATAACAGACGCTGGCGTTGAGCCGCTGCTGATACTAAAATTGTTACCACCAGCAGCGCTCAGTAGCCACTCGCTGATGTCATCGATCAACGCAAAGCCGGCCTCCTCTGCCGCCTGCGTCTCATCCAGTGCACTGGCTACCTCATCATACAGGGACAGGTAGTTAGTGGGCGTCGAGGGGCTGTCGATGCCGACACTGTCACTACCCTCCTCCTCTCCAGCATCTACTCCAATATTCTGCACATTCACATTGTTGTTTGTGCGGTTATGCAAATGACTGAGCAACTTGCTCGCCAGCCTTGATGTTACTGTTGTTGATGTGGCTTTTGCAATTGTTGCTCCTGCTCCTGCTGCTGTTGCTGCTGCTGTTGCTGCTGCTGTTGCTGTTCCTATTGCTGGCACTGCCACTGTGGTGGTGGCTGCTGCCGCAGCCATGTCTCCGCCGCCGTTGCCGTATCCTTTGCCCTGCCACCAACGCACTTTAGTGGGGCATTTGTGGAGATGTGGAACATTCTCCACACAGCGCGTCTAGGCAGGGCACCCACTGCATGCCAACCACACTGCAAGTAAGAAGATTGAGTAAAATTACATTAGCATTTCCAATCGTATGTACACACTGCCCTTAATCAGGTTAGAACACATCCCAATGTCGTTATGAAATTATTAGACTAGACTGGGAGTGAGATTGGTATAATCAGGGTCATATGCGGCTGCTAATCGGTCTCGACTTTTGCACAGCAATGAAATTCTGAAAAAACTTGTGTTGTTTAAGTCCGGGTAAAACGAGGTTCCTATTACCATATTTATTCACAGAATTTAAGCCTTGATAGTTGACAAGAACTATTGATCAAATATCTTTTGGAATTTTTCGTATATATTACAGTCGAAGTTCGTAAATTAGAACCACTTGGTTTTTAGGGTATTTTCAATTTCTGAAAAATTCTAAATTCTGGACATTGTTTTTTGTATGTAAGTAAATAAAATGGAGTAAATTTAATAATCCGAAAGCTACAATTAATTTTATTAATAAAAACAAGAAAACAAAAAATTAATAAATAATGCAATAGATATATGTTTTTATTTTTTAATTGGAAATATATGTATACATTAAATAAAAAAATAAAAAAATATTCAACAAAGCAATACATATATAAAATGGGGATTTCCCAATTTAGTTCAATTTTGCTCAAACAAAATAAAACGAAATTGAAGATTTCCTGTGCTCAAAAAAGAAAAACAAATTTAAACTCCGAAATTCGAGTTTTCAATGCTAATTTTAGAGCGCTTAACGTATAGCAAAGCCTAATTCCAATTTCTGGAAATTAAATTTACGGAAGATGCTAGACTTCAGATTAAAAAAAGTTTTAAATACTAGGTTTTGCCAAGCTTCACCTGGAGCCCAAAAAAATAAAGGAGCCATAAGTTGATATTTTTTCCTGAAAGCCGATAAAACGATAACTAATATTGCATCCTTAGTTTCATCATAGCTTTAATGCAGTTTTTTTTTATTTTAAGCAAACTTTGCTGTTTGAGTAGTCGAACAGTGGTCTAAAAAGGATTCATATACTCTTTTTTTCAATTATATTTTTTGCAACGCTGATTTCGTTGACTTTTTCCAAGAGATTTAATGAACTCAATCGACAATTTAACAGCATAAAGTGTGTAATTATTTATAATTTATACAATTAATTGCTGAAAAATGTTTTTTTTTTTTTAAATATTAAAATTGTTTGCAAGAATTGCAATTGGTGCAGCTGGCGATATAACGATGTCCTTGTACTGAAGTGTAATTGAAATTGCATTTAAATTGTAGAATACACACATTAAATTTACTTACACAGACATAAAATAGAAGTTTCTCCTTTTTTTCTCTATGTTCTGTATGGAAAGAGATGAAGAGAGGGAGTGCGAGAGAGAGAGAAATGAAGAGATTCTCTCTCTCTCTCTCTCTCTCTCTCTCTCTCTCTAATTGATGCTGCCTTTACGCCAATGCAATTATCTATCCATCTATGTATGTACTTTGCCGGCGCCCCGCACGTTTAATTAACTCTTTAATCAATTTATTGCCAATTATTCTACAAAAGCGCCAGCGAAAATTGTATAATTTAATTAAGTTAGCAAAAGGTTTTGTGTGTCGCAGCTTTTCCAGTTGCCAATCACCCAACCATCGAACCACGCAACCACCGCACCACCGAACCAACGCACCACCAAACCACCCAACCCACTTACCAGACCAACTCGCGTAACCAGTTCAGGTTCAGGATTGAGAGGCTGTCATCCTCTATTTGGTTGCCCTCGTCCTGCTGTTGCCCCACATTTTGCAATTTTCGCTTTTGTATTTGCCAATTGGCGCTGATTAAAGCCGTCTAAGTCATTGGCCCATAATTAAAAGATAGCTCCTTGTGTCCTAATGAGAGCAAGCATCGCCTGAGCACCTACTAGAAATGCGACTCCTGCTGGGTAAACCCTAACCCATAGCTCCTCAAGTTTAACAAATTCAATGCAGCCGATTTTATGTCTCAAAATTCAAAATTCAAAAGTTGAAAGTAAGCGGATTTCTGGGTAAAAGTATCAAACAAAGTTTGACCCTTTCAACAAATGAGGCAAATTTAAATGACCACGTTTATTATTCAAGTCAAAGAATTTATAGTTAGGGCAACTTTAAAAGCCAGATAAGCCATCGATTATATTCTTGAATTCTATCAGTCTTAAAACTAAAAGTGAATTCGAGACTGATAATAAACAAGAATACTTTGCACTATGGGACCAATGACCGATTTCGTGGCCTAAACCCAAAATTTCAACTTACGTAATTTATCATAAATTTTGTTGTTTATATATAAGAAATACACCAAAGTATCGTGTTGCGTACCAAAAATGTTAACCAGGAGTACCACTGTTAAGATAACAGCTGTTAAACACAGCTGTTAACAACCATAAGCGCGTGGTTTTTGGTAAGCAAATTTGCTTGTCAACTTCAGTAAGTTATAGTTAAATAAGACTAAGCGTATGTGAGAAACTTTATAATGGATTATAAGCAGTGAGGCTTGTACTATATATTGGTAAAGCTCGTTTGTAGAAATTTAATGTGTTTTCCTTATTTTTATGTAAGTTAAAAAAGTGTCTCATGCAACAATTTTTTTAACAAAATTTGACTTTAGAAAGGAATTAAAAATTTTGGCAGCATTTGGCAGTATGGCGACTTTTTGAACTTGGTGTTGACATTAATTGTGATTGTAGATCAGTTTTTATAATTGTCAATTTTTGTCAATTTCTTCCACAAATCAAATTTTTAGCAAACGACCTCACTTTTAGGATATATTTAAAGTTTGGAAAAAGGTGAAGGGGCGAGTTGATCGGTAAAATGCAATTGTTAAATATAACCTACTATAAATATCAGTAAGCAATATCTAATTTTGCCGTTTTAGGTTAAATGTTAGGAAAAATGCTCAATTGTAATAAAAAAAAAATGTTTACAAATAGTGGGAAAAGTGCCACGCCTACTTTTCATCAAAACCACTTATTATCATAATTATAAATGTTATCCAATAAACTAGAGCCAAAATACTTGCCAAATCATTGCATTATTAATTTAGGCCACGAAATCGGTCATTGGTCCCATAGTGCTTTGGCATGTCGAAGATATATTTCCTTAAATTGCTCTTCGAAGAAAATTTCAATATTCGACCTTATTCCTTCTTGTTATTAAATTATTTAAATTTTATTATTTTATTTATAGGACAACTAATCTTAGAATTGGCAAATTTGGATCTGATATTTAAAAAAAAATATATAAAATAAATAAATAAATGGATAAATGCCATCGTTATTGGAATATATTTTTCAAGTATCCTATCCAACATTCGTTTATACCCGTCGTATACCAATTAAATGTTAAATTATTAAATACCTCGCATATTTATGGTTTATTCAAGTGAGAAAACTTTGAATATGACTTTTTTTTATTATAGACACATAAAAATAATATCTAGACCAAGGATAATACCATAACATGCAAGTGTGTCTGCATATCTCTACAAATGTGGACCATAATGCGATCGTAAATGTGTCACGATGTACGTGCTGATTATATAGAGAATCTAGTTCTGCCTTATTTATTCATCACATCCGGATGCCACCAGATATTGCCGCATAGACGTGCTCTTTAAGTCCGTGTCAGCTGCTGGCCAGAAACAAAAAAAAAAAGAAATAAAAAAAAAAATAAACCAAAATAAAAGTAAAACTAAAGTGAGCAAATTGTTGGCTATAATGAAATTTTGACGCAATACGCAAACAAGCAGCAATAAAGAAAGCAAGTAAAATTAATTAAGCGTAGTCTATGGCTAACTAAAAAATACCCTGTAATCGTCTGTGACATTCACCAAGCAAGGCTTCTTTATTTTCTTATTATATTTAATAGGGTTTTCTTAATAACTTCAGTGTTTATTTTTTATAATTATAATTATTTATTATTTTATTAAGATTGGCAGGGATGTTTAAATGTTGATCATGAATATATATATATATTTGGCCATATTTTGCCTGATATACGTCTGCACTGTTTTATTACCCCCCTTTATCTATTTTAATAAAAACAGGGTATTCAAAAAGGGGGCAGATAGTTGGACTAAAGCAGTTGAACAAAATGTTAAACATATACACAGCAGCGCTGCATTTGTGCGCGTTTTGGTTGCCTTTTCATTAATTACGGCAGCAAGTGGCAAAAGCAACAACAACGACAACAAAAACAACAGCAACAACAACCACAACAACAACAAGAACAACAGCAACAATAGGAGAAATCACAAAAAACAAGAAAAAACCAACAATGCCGAGGACTCAGCACAATTCAACTTGGAACTAAACTGAACTCAAGTCGTATAATTAATTTCACTTTCGCTTGAGCGATGCTTTTGAATATGCGCCGACCACACGCAATCCTTACAACAACATTGCCAAAACTCAGGACCAGACCCGGACCCGACCCCAGAGCCACAGCCGGACCCGGACCCAGACCCGAACATCAATCGCAGTTGATACCAGGAGCGAGGTGCCACTACTTAATGCCAAGTAACCTCAGCTTGGGCTAAGCAACTACTAAGAATGGGATTGAGAGTGTCATTTCCTGTCGCTGGCACACCATCCTTACTCACAATGCCATCTCCATCTCCAACTCCAACTCCAGTTCCAGCTCCGGTTCCATTTACAAGGTTAAATGGCATGCGACCACATAATTTGGACTTGTTTGTTGTTGCCTGGGATTGTTATGTCACAGCCATACTAATCAGCATTGTAGCCATACTAATGGCATTATGATGGAACAGGCTCCAACTCAATCTCCGCCTTTGGCTCCTTTTTCCATTGGCATTAGCATGTCGTGCAAATGTATAAAGCACTCTTCATTTATAGCCGTCAAATCAAAAATATGATGTATATAAATAGATACAATAAATTGCCTTACAGTCACCTGCTGCATAAAGGTCAACAAATTCGTTTGAATTGCTGAATAACTCGATTAAATACTGATTTGCTTTAGGTGTAACCACTCAGCAAATTGCCAGATCAACATCAATTTGAATAGGGCTGGTTTAATAAATAGATTCTCTAGTGTCATACCATACTAAGTTTAACACTTGGACACTAAAAAAACAATCACTTTTATGATTAAATACGTTAATATCAAAATCAAGCAATATTAATTCTAAATTAAAATGTATTTAAACTTTATTTATAATCGAAACATTTATTTCTTCTCGCTTTTTAACAGAAAATAAAATTTTCTCTTGCATATAAAATTTGGTTTTTAATTCATTGAAAATGTTATATTCGCATTTTTCTATTATAGTAAATAGCATATCGTAAATTATACTCAATTTACTTTGAAACACCACCCTTTATTTTCAATAAAAACCAAGTAAAATATTGAATATAAATAGTTTAGAATACCCCTATACCCAGTTGAAATACATTGATAAACAATAATGTTTTCTTCAAGCTGAATATTTGACCGCTGCATAGTGGACCGGATAGCCAATTACACTAGCTTACAAATTTTTTTTTGATCGAGGGAGCTGGGCTCTCATATACTTTTTTTGATGTATTTTTGGTCACTGATTTCAAAAATGCAAACCATTTATTTTTTCAAAGAATGGTGTTCGAGAAAACCGCGAAAAGATAGTTTTTTGGCAGTCTTTCGACTTATTTGTTCATATGTACATCAGATCTTATATGTTCTTTAATAATGTTACACAATTCAATAGATAATTGTATCCTTTTTCTAACGGTATGCCGTTTATGCGGATCGAATAAGAAAAAAAGCCATTATAAACCCTCAAAGTTGAAAAATATGAAAAATCGGTCGGTAAATGTAGTAGTTATTCAGCAATAAGTAAAATCACCCAAGAAAAAATTCACCTCGCTCAACACTTTTCTAGTCATATTTGATGAAAATTTACAATTTAAGAGAGAAAACAGTGATGCGTTAGTATATTAAATGAAAAAATTTAGCATATTGTCTACGGAAAAATTAAAGCGAAAATATTCGATAAATATACACCAATCTTCAGGATCATGATTCTCTCAAAATAAAGCAAACAATCCATTCAAATCGGCGTAATAGCTAAAATTTTTAGTCAGTTGAAACTTCTCATCTTGAAATCTGGCTGGAATAGTGATGAACAAGCTGAATTTTATCTTGGGTGTTTTTACTAATTGCTGAAAAACTATCACATTTACCGACCGATTTGGACAAATTTATACTTAAAATATTCTTAAAAGAATTATCTAACATAATAAATCTTAAAAAGTATTTAAACGAATTTTTTAAATTTTTAAAAGACCAATTGAAATTCAGCAATTTTTCAAAAATACAAAAAATTTTCACATTTTTCAACTTTGAGGGCTTGTAATGTCTTTAATTCTAACTTGATCCGTATAAATGGCATACTGTTAGAAAGGAAATACAATTATCTGTTGAATTATGTAACATTATTTAAGATCAAATAAGATCTGATGTACATATGAACAAATAAGTCGAAAGACTGCCAAAAAACTAGTTATTCGCGGTTTTCTCGAAAACCATTCTTTGAAAAAATAAATGGTTTGCATTTTTGAAATCAGCGACTAAAAATACATCACAAAAAGTATATGAGAGCCCAGCTCCTTTTTTGCTGTAAACTAGTGTAATGGGTCAAAAAATTTTATCAAGTTAGGATGACTTATAGTATTTAATTGCCTTAGAACTGTCAAACATTCAAATAGCTTTTAAAATTTTTTCTTCGTTTTATGGCAAATATAGTCTGTAATTAGACTATGCGCCGCCTCGAGAATTTTAGATCTAATATTATTTAAATATAGTTTATATTAAGAATAAGTGAATCTTATTAAGATAGTCAATTGTACCATTTAGTTGACATTAGAAACCCTCTTTTAATATGAAACCTAAGTGTTTGCAATTCAATTGAAAAATACTTGCTTAACTACAAATAACTTAAACACAATTGAAAATATTTTTACATATTTTCGCTAAAGTACAATATTAAATTTTATATATTATTTTATTATTAAGAGAATAGTTCTCATATTCAACCATATGAGCAGCATTCACGAAACAACATAACTGCTAATAGCTTTACTTAGTCCTTAGTTTCTAACATCCTGACAGAATATGACGTCGTTGCAGTCGCAATGTCGCGGCTCATTTACAACATCCGGTTGTTGGTCAGAGGGGATCGTGGTGGGGGGGACACTTCCGCTTTCCTTTGCCAACCAGCCACACGACAACCACGACACTCAATAAATCAGCAAGTGTAATTATATTCGACGCCAGTTGGGGCACTCATCGCATGTGAGTTAGCACACACATACACGCTTAAATTCACTCTACACACACACACACACACACACACACACACACACACACACACACACACACACATTTATATATATATATATATATACATATATATATAGCACTAAGCCAAAGTTTGTCAGCAAAAATTCGTGCCCCTTGGCCAAGGTTAGAGGTTAAGCTGCCACGATCCCCATCCCCAAATGCCATTCCTCTGGGTTCCCTTCCTCTTCCCCTTCCCCTTCCCCATCCCCTTCGCCAGGCATTTGTTAGCAATTAATTTGTAATATTTTTGCTGCATTGCGTCGCAATTCCAATGTATTTATTATGATGTATAACGTCTGCTTGGAATTTCACGGCACGTTTAGAGTTTTTGAACACAGCGCTTAACTTAAATTGAGTTGCCGCACATATACACACACATTTCCTCCAACATATACATATATATATATACTTGCACACATCGTTAGAGATATGCAACCTTCGAATACCTGTGACTGAGTAGCTGGCAAATATCGTGTTACCAAAACTACGCAGGTTGTTAAAATTAATTAGCGGGCAGAAAACTTGACAAATTCTTCAAAAAATAATTTCAGCTTTATGCAAAAAAAAAAACAAAATTATTATTTAATGCATACCAAGAGCAAAAATTTTCTTTTGCATTAACTATTTGCATTTTGTTTTCATTTGCATAACTACTCGAGATTAGAATATCACGAGATTTTCTCCTGTTTTAGTAGTATCAATATAATTATAGTCACGATATAAACAATGGTCACAGTGACGTTTAATATTCACAAGTTCGATGTCAACAATAAAAGATCCGAGTTTAAGAAAAATAAAATTTATTTTTGTCGAGCGTGGGAACTGTAAATAATACACACATAAAAAAGGGATAGAATAAATTTAGAAATATTTTTAAAATGGGCATATTTTTAGGCAATATTTTCATTTCAATTCTCAATAACTTCTAAAGAAATAATTTAATTACAAAATATTACTTTGCAGGTTGATAGGCTATTCTAATACCTTTTAAAAAACTTAAACTTACTCAATATCAATAAGCTATGTTCAGAGTTATTGTCACTTTATCAAATCTACCTTTTTGAAAGGTCGAAAATATAGAATTTTTCGATTTTCTCGACAACATATTTTTTGAATTTTATTTTCGCCATAATATATTTCATATATTTCGATTGGGAAAATGTTTTCGTCTTAATAATTTTAATAGAAGTTATTTATATTTATATACAGCCAAAAACCCCTTTTTATCGATTCAACAAAACATACTTATGAGTTTCTTATCTTTAGCAATTCGCATTCTTATCTCACCTTCTATCGTACAATAAAAATTTTTGCAGAGCTTATCGTATGACGCCCAGGGTCTCTAGACGAAAACTATTTCATTAGCTGGCAATATTAGTAAGACTTGTATTTCAAATGAACATTCATTAATATTTACGTGAAATATTTTAAATAAATACTTTGTATATATCGGCCAGTTGTCACTGTGACTACAAAATGAATATTTTCTGTATTGTTCATCTCTAAGTGCAGGTAGAGAACTGCGATAAGCAAATTGCTTTCCGAATTAGTTAGCGTATGTTAGCTCCTGGTATGGAACATATATAGCCCAAAGCCGATCCTGATGCGTCCTGGGCTAATTCGACTGCCAGTTCTCTATCACATAATGCCAGTTGCGTGTATGAGTTTGTGTATATATGTATATGCATATGTGGGTTTATTAATGTGTGTTGCCTGCGGTCTGAGCATCTTTCAAAAGATAAACTTTATGGTGCTCTGTCAGTTCTTGCGCTGCCATTGCATTTTGTTTCTGGTTTCTGGAAATCGCGGTCCTTGCCCCATGGCGTTACTAAGACATACTGGCTGGAAATATCGTGCATTTGGCACCTGGCACCTGGCAACTGCGAATAAAGAAGCCTCAGAGATATCGCAATGGGACTGACACCTCGACCAGGTCCTAGAACAAGCTTTAGTTTTACTAACTTGCGCAGGGTCAAGACCGAATGCCGTGTCTGACATGGGTAACATATGTATTATTGTGTTTGGGTTTGGGTTTGTGTTTTTGTATTCTTGTGACTCAGCATGACAGTTGGTTATTTCTATTTCTATTAGCCACAAGTCCCTGGCGTGAAGCGTGCGAACAATTGAAATTTATGCATTAAGTTTTGGCAACACTGCGTATGATTTATATGGCTTATGCGTTACGTTGCGCATACGCACATAATAATATTATGTGCAGAAAAAGATCAGGTTCTTTTTCTCTCTCTCTCGCGCTCTCTCTCTATTTCTCTATTGTCTACGCTCTGGCTCTATTTAAAAGTTTCAGTTTTGCTGATGGCCTACAAGCCGGCTCGTTGGTCTAGGGGTATGATTCTCGCTTCGGGTGCGAGAGGTCCCGGGTTCAATTCCCGGACGAGCCCAATGGAATAGCTTCATTTTTTTTGTAATAATATATATACCCACATTCTCTGGACTGCCGACTTGCAGAGTAGACGGGGAGTAAACGGATGCGCGACTAGAGCAAAATATATTTTTGTATATGGCGCAAAAACCGCTTATCGCTTCAAGTCTACTCAAGCGTCAACGGAGCGATTCATTCGAGAATTTCTTATGCTTCAATGAACCAGAAGTGTCGCCATTGGCATGGTGTTCGCATTGATGCTATATATATATACACATGTATTCTATATATATATATATATATTTGTATATATATAAATATATATATATATGAATATATATATACTGTAAATGCCTTATATGTGTGCTACGCGCCATTTATCCACCCCATCGCCAGTTTGGCTTGCCCCTTTTTTTTTTTGTGAACCATTGTCGCACTTTATTGTTGCTCGTTTTCCTGTCTAATGGAAAATTATTGAAAAGAAAAGCCAAATTGCATGCTCAATTTTCTGCGTTGACTGCAGAGCGCTAAAATCGGCTTTCTTGCCATTTCGAAACCATTTTAAAGCATAAGCGTTATAATCTTTATAATAAAATCAAACTGACTTCACATTCTTGATTTTTCAAAATAAGCGAAAAGAATATCGGGAAAGAGTATGTATTTATTATTTTGCTGAATACGATACTAAGAGCTACGAATTTGGGTCAGATTAGAAAGTTATTATCAACCGTTATAAATTGTAATTTATAATGAAATACAGACGCTGTGAAGCGCAAACTAATTGCATTTTCCATAGTTTACCTTATAACCATTACATTAGGTATGATAACATTATATTCTATAGCTACTGCTGATTGGATACTTAGCTTTTAAAAGATTAATTCTAATTATATTGAAGGAAATATCTGCAAGCCCTATATATCCCATACAACAAAATATTGGCAAACTCAGTAAATGTTGCCAAATTGGTGATTTTTTATAAAAAAATATCTAAAAAAAAATGAAAAAAAAAAAGGTTTTAAAAGATGAACCAGATTAGCATCCGATGGACTGTTTAGCTTAAAATTTAATTGAAGAATAAGAGGTGGTTGTTTTTCTCAGTGTATTATAAGGGTACAACTTTCCAATGCAGAGTTTCCAACCAGCGAATGCAACCGATATTCCTCTCTCCAAAGAGTCTCTCTAAATCGTCTGCCTTTCTTCCTTCCCTCTCTTTATTGGCCGTCTCTTTTTGGCACATTTTCTATCTCTTTTTAATCAATGTCAAAGTCAAAAACTATGTGTTATAGAAACAAAGAACGACATATTAAGCTTAAGTGTCAAATATCTCACTCTTCTGAAGACCAAAAATTTAAATGTATATTATATTTTGGGCACCCATAATATATACATGATATTGCAGTTTTTTAGAATCACGAAAAGAACATTTTATTAACCTAATAATAATAATATTAAGTAATAAAAATGAACAATAAATGGAAAGCAAATGGGATAAGATGCAATTGAAGACAGATGATATTACTTGAATAATAAATTTGCATTGCTGACTAGGATAATGAAGAAGTATTTTTTTCTTTGCAGATCTTTTATTGGCCTAAGGACTACATAAGAATCTATGTCCGTCTGTATGTCTGTTTCTTTAAAAAACTAATTTCCGAGCAATCTAGCACGATCTATCATGAAGTTGACACAAAGTTCATATTTCAAAACTCAAATATATCATCATAATATACATAAGATGCCTTAGCAATGTTTGGCATCTCGAATAAAGCTACGGTTCTATTACAGTATTCAAGTTTTTTTAGATTCGTTAAAAATTGATTCGATTCGTGATTGGTTCAGGTTAACTATGTATTTCAACCTAACTCAGCAATTATTTGTGGTATCCAATAGGTTGATTTGTTTTAATAAATATTCTCGCTTTCATCTCGATCATATTAAGTTTAAGGCATGCAATTCATATGGTATATAATGTGTGTAGTAAGCAGCCTCGCAGTTATACTTTCTGCTTGCACAGTGAGAAATAAACAGTGCACAAAGGACTCGCAATGTTGCTCTCAGAAGTGTAATCCTCGGTTCAAATGTGGCTCCTGGAAACTGCGAAATATCCAAATGTTCAGAAGCGAAATAAAAGAAACAAATAATAATAAATTTTATTGAAATGATGTAAATATAATTACTGCGCCTTTGTGTGGGGACTGGACTTTAAAGAAGCCAAAGGCATGTCAATTGGCGCTTCGCTCCTGCTCCCATCCTCCCTGCCTCCCCACCTCTACCTCATCTTCATATCCTCTCCTGCCCTTTAAGTTCATAATTTATTCAAGCAAAACATTTTGCATTACAAAAGGGTGCAACCAACCGCCGCTGACCACGCAAATGAGCAGCGGAGCAGCAGAAAGAGCAACAACAAAGCCATTGCTGGAGCAGGGCCCGGCGGGACGAGGCATAGAGCGGGTGGGAACACGTTGCGGAATTATGCAGCAACTTTGCTGGACCAGCTAGGGCACAAAGAAAGTAGCAGAAAAATGAGCAGCGAACGGCGAAATTGCCAAACAAAGGCGGCCACGATTGACGTGGCAGCAACACAGGACCATGGTAGAGGGGGTATTGCTAAAGCGGGGACGGTAGATGGGCGCCAATAGGGTGAGGCTTTAAAATGACCAGACGGGATGATGGCCAGACGGGATAATAAACATGCGGTGGATTTATTATTAGACAAATTATGGATGATACCCATATGCGTGCCTGAAAGTAGGCAACAATATTATTATTAGACAGTAGAAAGAGCAAATGGCCGATATTGAAGAGAAAGAGAGGGAGAAAGGGGAGAGAGAGAGAGAGAGTCAGAAAATGCTTTTTATATTCACAAAAACCTCAGCCTGAAAGTAGGCTGCATAAATCTACAGATCGTGAATCATTTAGTTAAAACATATTTGTTTTTCCTTTTTCCTTTTTTTTATTTATTTTTATTTAAAATTCTATTATAGCTTACTGTTACTATTTATTGTATAATATATATATAGTGTATTTAAATATCATCTCTTTATAGGGTAAATGTAGTTAAAACATACATTTACGATATTCGATGAAGCCTAGCGCTAGTACAATATTATAAAAATCATAATTTTAGTGATGAGATAGAAACAGTACATAATAAATTACATAATTTTGTTATAATGAAACAGACTGGGGAAATTTAAGTTGTCAGTTCGGTCCACTATTCTCCTATTTACAGCCAGGTGTAGACAGTGTTATTATTTGATTAACGACAACTAATTGATTCACATTTAAGTTAATAATTATAATTAGAATAACGAATTATTCCAATGACTATTTTATAAAGTTGCAAATATTTAATGAAATAAACCAAATTGTACAGAAAGAGAGTGCGAAAGAGAAGTAAGACCTATTTCGTACTCGTTCATTTCAATTGATTGTCAGTTGTTTTGAATACAACGAATAAACAATACAGTACTCGTTCAATTAGATATGTACTTTGTACTTAAATAATGAGAAATATTTTATTGTACTCATTTTACCTGAACATTGAGCAGATTCAAGCAGTCCTCAAGTATACATAGCATTGCAAAAAATATATCGGGAGTCACGCAGATTCACGAATATTGTTAGGAATCGAAAAAAGTATTTTGGGTGCTATACAGTTGTGATGAAAGCCTTAAATATATTCACGTTTTGTGAATGTCTTAACTATTTTTTTGGTTTACTATGCAAATTCGCTAAAAATGAAAACTTCATTTGATTTCGAAAATTATTTTTGTTTTTTGTAACGTGCGCTACAAAACTTTTTGGTACATTTTTGTCGTATTAAATATTCGCTTAAAATTATTTTTTATGCCGATTGAAAGTACTCCCGAACACCACTAGACACTGTATATAATTTAAAGTTATCTCATTTAGAAGATCCAAAAATAAAAAGATTTGAATCCACCTACCAGGAAAAATACACATTTTTTATACCGTTTGCAAAAGGGTTTTATAATTTTGTCTCGAAATGTGTACTGCATAGAAGGAGGAGTTTCCGACCTCATTAAGTATATATATTCTTGATCAGGACGACGATCTGAGTCGATATAGCCGTGTCCGTCCCTTTCGATGCTTACTTTTAGGTTTTTATTTTTTCGCTATCTTGATGAAACTTGGCACAGATGAAGCTATATATGGTATGTAATTGTGATGTCAAAATCAGCCCGATCGGACTACTATATCATATAGCTGCTATAGGAAAGACAATCGACTTAATTTTCATGAAAAGTGTTTGTATGAGAAACTTTTCTGTTTTTCTAGATAACAAAACCAAACTTGGCATATCGACCTACAATTTCGATTTGTACAATCGGTTTAAACAAAATCGGACCACTATATCTTGTAGCTCCTGAAGAAATAATCGGTCGAAAAGTGCTCGTTTAAAAACTCTATTGTATTTTAAGATATCCAAACCAAAGTTGGCATACAAAATTTTCTTAGAAACCAGTTGCACGGGTATATAGCTTCGGCATGCCGTAGATAGCTGGTTCGTTCTGTTTTTTTTTTTTTTTAATTAAATATTCGTTTGTAGTCTTAGTAGTAAAAAAAGTACTTTTTTTATGTAAGAATATATATGATATATACTATAGAATGAGCTATATGCTACGCTAAAAGCTTGATACTGCAAGTTTTGGTAGCATATAGATTGTGCCACGTCTGTGCAACCCCGCCCTGCTCTCCATGCAGTAAGTAGACAATGGAAAATATCTTTCATTAACTAATTAGCTTACTTTTACATCTGGTTGCCTGTGCCCGTGCCCTTGCCCGTGCCTGGGCAATCTCTTCGCCTGTCGGCTGGGCCACTGTTGCGCTTTTGTCCTTTCTTCAGTTTACCCAACCAACCAGCCAAAGCCACGCAGAAAGGATAACGTGTAAAATACAACTACTAATACACTTTTTACTCCTCTACTCCTGTTGCTGCTCCTGCTGCTGCTGCTGCTGCTGCTTTTACTTTTGCTCTTCCTTGTCTTTGTTATTTTACGCTTTACAATTCTTTTAGGCATGGTAAAATTTGTTCAGCAAACGTTGGGGCAGCCGACCTGCGTCCTGCGCCGTCAAAGTTGCTGTTCTTGCCGTTCACTTTGATTAAAGTGAAAATAAATGAGGGTCCTAGACAACTGTTGTTGCTCAGCGCCCCTAAGCCAGCCCTCAACTCTCAGCTCGCAGCTCCCAGCTCCCAGCTCCCAGGCCGCGTTCACGTCAAGTATTCGTCTTTTTCAGCTGGGCTTCCTCGTTTCCACTGCGAGCAGGCAACTTCATTAGATGCCACTAAAAATACAAGCGCCCACGGCCGCCCCAAACAATTTTCCCCCATTTCTTTGAGCCCCTCTCTATATATTATATACGTGTTTTAGTATTCAGCCTACAATTAAATGGACCGCTATGACGCCGACGGTCCAGCAAAATTCATTTGAACACACCAGAGCCATAGTCCTACCAACATCGGCAGCGTCATTGTCATCCTCATAAACATGGACAGAGTTGCCAGAGTAATCAGACGCAAATTGGTCAAAGAAACTGGCCTCAAATGCGAACTATGTTTTAACCTGGCTGCGATTACATTGCCTGTTCGTAAAAATCTCTTAGAAAATTGCCTTTGTCATGGTAGACGCACAGACATCCGGTTAAAGGCATATTCAATTGATGGAAACAGCAGGAAATCTGGCAACAATCGAGTAGACAGACCTAGACCAGCACACAATTGAAATCCATTTTATGTAAAATGCTACATATATTGTGTAAAAAAATAATATTGCAAAGTGCTTTACCAATAGAGCCAGAGAACAATCGTTGAATATAATCTTTCTTTTTGTAGTATAAGTTCAGTAACAATAAATATATCGTTACATTGATTTTTTAATACTTTGTAATGTATTTACAAGGCAACGCTTTTTGAAAATAATGGAATGCATATTTTCGAAAAAATTTAAACTTTTGTCCACTTTCAATCAAATGTTATCAGATTAGCTGTAGAGAAAAATTTTAGTTTTCAGACAAAAAATTCTTTAATAGATTGTTCCTCTAGAGTCTACATGATATGGTGTACGACTTTCAGATTGCTTACATCCTAACATTAAATTACTGGTCTGTTTAGTTTCGATATCTTCAAAGACAAAGAGGTTTTTCATAAAACTCAATTTTCACCCGAATAAGCTATATAAAAAGCTATATTATTTAGCAGTTCGATTTGAATCAAATGTCAGTTTGAACAGATCATATTAATACAAAACATTGAAATATAAATTTCGGGCTTATCAACTCAGATCGTTGTTCTGAACTAGAATATATACATGCTGGTTGGGAGAAAAGTAATCCATTATTTTTTTGTGTCAACTTTTTTTTTTTTTTTATAAATATATCTTTTATATTGCATTAAAAACATCAAACATTCTTATGGCATGTGTGCCAACTTTAATATGTTTTGATTTTGAGCTTTTTGGGATTTTTGGAGAGGTGGAATTCCCCATTAAAGCACATTGTTCTCCGGTTCAATTAAGAGAGAAATTTTTCTTGACCAAACGTAATAAAATCGATGTTGACAGATGCTAAAAACCGGGTCACATACGACATTGTTGTGAGAAATCGATCCTGACCAAAGTTCAGTGAAGCAGCTCAAACGGTCTTCAAGCCAGGACTAACTGCTAGAAAGACTATGCTGTGCATTTGGTAGGATTGGGAGGGAATCATCTACCATGAACATATGCATATAGGCAAACACTTAACTAGATCATATAAAGAATGTAAATGACCAGAAGTAACCAGAGTTCACCAAAAGGAAAGGTGTTGTACTACATCAGGACAATGCTAGACCACACACAGCAATTACATTGCGCCAAAATTAGGATGCTATAGTCCGGATCTAGCACCAATCGATTATCTTAATTTTTGTGTCCTTACAAAAATTTGTTAGCCCCAAAAAAAAAAAAATTAAAATAATTCAATTGAAAACTGCGAAACTTAATTGTTTGAGTTTTTTAACAGCAGCAACCAGAGCTTCTTTGAGAGAGGAGTTTTAAAATGACAACAAGTCATTTAACAAATTGGGAAATATTTCATATAAATCGGCCTTCCCAGTTCGCAATAAATAAACTAAGAATATAGGGTACAATAAATTATTTATTTTTTCAAGACCTTCTTTCAAATACGTTCATTTCTATATGTTTCACATTTCGTGACAATAAAATTTTGCAAAACTATTATCAAATTAAAGTGTATTTTCTGCAAATATGCGATAACTTTTACTTAGATGTTAATTTACAGAAAAATATCTTCCATTAGCAGTTGAATTAAGCATATCGTGCATATTAATAAATGGATTTAATTAGCGTTTAAGTCGATAATGTTATAAAAATGTTCGTAATATTTGTTTTTTCAAAATGTTTGGTAATTCCATTAAAGTTTTATTTTAAGTTGAATTATATATTTTTTATTATTTAGGTATACATATTATCGTTTTAAATAACGTACAGATTATACAATATTTAAACACATATTTCAAAAAATTGCAGACCCTAATTATAATGATATTATAAAAAATTAATACTGTCACAATTGTACATTTTTGAACCCTAGAGAATAATTCAAACAACTTTGTTGGCTTAAATAAATGATTTTATTATTATTCTAATATCATAATTGACAGTTTTCTGAACCTATTTGCCACATAATTTTACTGAACTACATAAATTCGAAGCGTGATTTAAATAGCAAAATATTATAAAAGCTTTAAGTTGTTGATAAATAAGATAAAGAACATTATTTGTTTGATCCTAATCGGGTTATTAATAATTAATAAATTAATTATAGCTTGTGATAATATTTTCGATTTAATCGAGATTTAATTAGTTGCTGGTGCGGGTGGTTGGGCTGTGAAAACCACTTATCCAACTAATCAAACTTATGCAATTATTTTAGCTTATTCAATTAAACGCGCATTTGTCTGTTACACACAAGGCAAAATCAAATCCAGCAACGAAAATTCAAATTAAATGCGCATAATACGTAAAACCTGTTACGCAATTTAGCCCGAGGACGAGTTAAGGTTGAAGCCTGGTCCTGGAGATGAGAGCTTGTTGTTCCCAGCAACAACATAAATGTGTATATACATTTACATATAGCATATCACATATTACATATACTCGTAAATTGCATACACACAACTCACACACACACGTGAAACCGCACACCAATTTCCAATTTCCACACATTTTTCGCTCAATGAAATGAAATTCACACAAAAATTGCAAATTACATTGGTTATTTTGCTTCTTAAAGCTTCTTTGTTTTGCTTTAAATACCCGTATAAATTGTTTTTCCACTAGGTATTTATTTTTTCTATTTTACCAGTGCAAATAAAATGTTGCTTGCATTTTTTGTTAATTGAACTAACCTCAAGTGGCTAATTCTACCCAAATGTATGTTTTAAGTTGGGCAAATGCGTCAATAAAATGAACTTAATTTATGATAAATACAATAAATATACTTGATAAAAATCACATTTTTTAAATTTATTTTTCTATTAACATCTGAAAGTTTTATCTGAAACAAACTACACAAGTTTAAGTAATTTAATTATTTTAGTTAATAATGATTCTTATTGACTAAGTTCCATGTTCAATATTTGAAAAGAAAAAAAAAAGAAAACATTTCAGAATTTGATATTCTATTGCACTGCCAAACCTTTTCCAAGTTTCTCCTTAAACTGGATTGTTTTATTAGGTTTATATAAAATTCGATCGCCTCAATTGTTATGTGGATCAAGAATGTTTTTAATTTGTAAGGTGGGCGATGCTTTCGTTATTCTATTTTTTTTTTTGGGATACATAGGTTAAAAATAATCGAAACTCTGAGCACTTTATGCACTAATGAATAATAATGTGATAGTTTCATACAAGTATAATAAACATAGGCTATGAAAGAAATATTTCTATGGCAACTATTAAATAGAAAAACATTTTTATTCTTGAATTTCTGTAAAAACATATGCACGGAAAGCTACAAATATTTCAAAAGTAATTTCAAATTTATAATCTTATTGGGTAGGTTTGTTAATGTCTCGTATACCATACGCAGATCAAGTATATTTCAAATTCCCGTTACTCCCCCATACACACTAACACGCAGAAATGGCCGTTGAACTGCTTGATGTTCACATACCGATTTGCACTGCTTGATTTGAAAGTGTATTTATGATAATGTGAGTATTTGAATGTACGAATCTCGCAGGGGTGAAAAATGTGAAAAGGAAAATTTAATTGTTTAATTTTTTGAGATATCGAAATCAAACTCCAATTCTTTCAATAATTACAATAGATCATCGCTAATACCCATGTAATATATACCCTGTTATTGTATCATAATATTTATTATTATTAAATATAGATAAACACAAAAAAAAAAAAAAAATTCTAAGCTCTAGATAAACATTTCGCTTAGATCTATTTTGCCAATTAATTTAAAATAAATTTACTAAAATGTTTATAAAATATCCTATCCCTTCAAAATGTATAGCAGTATTTTAAAGATCTGTATTGGATTGCGATGTGTTAAATTGATTTAAGACTCTTGCAGGTCAAGCGTTAAAATACAAACAAGAATAAACCAGAAAACTCCTGACGAGCTGTGTGAAATATGGCAATGTTAATAATTGAATACGTGAGCTCGCCGGCCACAGTCCCTCGATAATAATAATAGTAATAGCTCGCAAAAACAAATATTGAATTGAATCGGGAAAATCAAACTGGAAAAGCAAATTGAAAAGCAGCGCTGCACATCAATGGGCAACAAATATGATTAGGGGGCACAAGTGCCACTGGGGAGAGGGGAATATGCGTAACAATACCCAAAAATGAAATGAACTGTAATCAATTTCGAGGTCCCGAAGTCGGCCAATGGTCGGCCTAGCGGTACAACAATAATTTCCGAAACAATTTATGGTACGCAATCCAGCCGCACCCTGCCACGCCCTTGCCCTCACTCTCCATCCATATCGCAGAGCAATGCCAATTATTAACATTTTGGGCAACAAAAAAAAAAAAAAAAAAAAAGTTCTTTAACCGCAAGGTAGAAACAAAACGAATTATTAACAGGGACGTGGAGGTGGTTCGGCTTCTGGAAATTTTCAATATATTTACCATGACCAGTCGGCTGCAAGAGGTCGTCGTATTTGTATACTCTGTTTTTTAAGTAATGTGAGTATTTGCGATTTGTTTCTACGTGTATATTTATAAAGTATCAGTGTGCCCGGCGTGCGTTGCTACGCCATCCCTCAAAAAAAAAAAAAACAAACCAATCATATTCTTGTTTCTAACATTGAAATTATTTCTACTTCGTTCCAAAAATAAAACCTACTTATTAATTAAAAATATACTGTTGAGGCGCTAGCGACTTTTCCGGAAAATTTTCCCATATATTATTTATTTTCTAGAAACCTTCTCCTGTCAATTTAAGTCCAATCATTTACAATAATTTACATTATTTTAGATACATTTTTGTATGAACATAAATATCGCCACAATTTTTAGGCTTGACTGATGAGAATGGTGACTTTCAAAATTATCTTTTTTATCAAACTAAAATGTTATATTGAAGTAGGGTATATTGCAGTTGGGTTTTCTGTCTAAAATCTACTCATTTTTGGTTTTTTTTAATTTATTTTTTGGTTTGTTTTTAAATTTTAATGCTTTTTGTAAAACTTTTGCATACAAAAACATTTTGCATTTTTTTTTTTTAACGATTCAACTTTTTGTTGGCTTTGCAGTGGCCAATTTTTCTTTTTCATTTTCATTTGGTTTGGCGAGTAAAATTTTATGAAATTTCGCACAGTTGCTGATAAGAGGAGCTCTGGGCGGGCGGCCGTTGGCGGTCAGTGGGCGTGGCAATCGGTTTGCCAAAGTATCTTGTGGTTTGCTTTTGGGCCCAGTTCTATGCACCAAACTGGTAATTAATTTTTCCAGCTACGCTTTGAAGTGTGTGCCAGGTGCAAGCTTTCAGTTGCCAGTTACCATCTGGTAGTTGACAGTGTAGTCCTTAGACTCAACCCCAGAGACCTAGCACGAGTATGGGCACAAGGCCCATTACCAGTTCCAGTTCCAGTTCAAATTTCCAGTCGCAGCTCAGTCAGTTGGTCCCCTTCATTGGCTACGACATTCAGCGCACTTTATCAATTTTATGTTGACAATAATTGCATTAAACAGAGTTTGCTGCCTCTGGCTCCAACTCAATGGGGAGCCACAGCCCTGACATATATATACACAATTATATGCACATAATAGTGTATATAGCATACATATATACACCAATGTATATAAGGAAAGTTTATTTTAAATGAATTTATTTTATGCGGCAGCACTCAAAATGAAAAATAGTTTGTGAATCAGGTTTTCATGCATAATTGTTTGGAAAACTTAATTTGTCAAGAAATATGAACAATCATCGATTATAACGTTCTTTTTATTACAACCGTTTTACACAGTTATTTTTACGTATTAATTGTAAACTATATTTATTTTAATACAGTGCCCACTCTTTCCTCTTCAAAATCCCCTCTTTCCTTATATCTATCGAGAAATCCCTGACCACAACTAGCTTTGAGCTTCCCTTTACCGAATTTTAGATAAGTATTATAATATATATTAATCTATTATTAATAAGTTTTTTGCGTTTCGTACAAAGAAAATTATTACCAGTTAAGAGTAAAACGTGCTTAAAAAGTTTTTTGGCCATATTTCCAGATTTCGGAAAATTTCAAGTATGCTGTAATAACATACAATACTTGAGTAGCATATATGGGCTTTTCAAAAATACAAAAGATGTTGCACAGTGATATTATTGATACTCGCTTGTTGGACAATATTTTGAAATTTTGGAAAACATTTTAATATTTATTTCAGCGGTGCATTTGAAAATTGTACACATTTCACAGCAAAAACTCACACAAAATGTGGCTGGGCTTCAGAATTTTAAAGTCTGTAATATTCCCAAATTCTTTGCGAGCTAAGAATGAAAATTTTGCGACTTTTTGTAATATGATGTAAGAACTCGAGCATTCGTAATACTAGCAAAATATTTTAATTTGCATTCTTTAAAGATGAATTCTAAAACTTGGTGTCAAAATGCCATTTCAATTCACAAATCATTCAAATACTCATATACTTAATGGGTACAGGGTTGAAATTGTATTTCCCTTTCAAAAATGTGAACATTATTGGTATTATTAAAATAAATTCGGAGATTTTTGCAGCTATTCAAATTATAATTTTTACAAAGAATTTTTTAAAATTTTTATCGAAATAAGCGACCTATTTTATAAGTGAATTAACTATCAAATGTTCGTGATGCAACTACTTTTTTTAATTTGTTGCATAGTGTATACAATGACAGCATAGTTGTCGTTCCGGTTATATTAAGTTGCTGTAGATTTCTTAAAATTATTCGTTGGGCATAAGTTATCATAAGAAAGCATGAGAAATTTAACCTTTAATATGAATGACTTTATACAATATCATTTTGACCAAAAGGTAATGGCATCAAGTATTCTACCAAGTAGAAAATTAATTAACTATTATTATTGACGCTCTGTAAGTATATGCGCACTTAAAAAGATTTTTGTGAGTGGTAAAATCGTTCGTTTATTTAAGTAAGTAAGAGAAATTGAAACGCTGTGACAACAACGAATCTGCAATATTTTTATTAAAACAAAGAGAAAATAAGTCCTGCGAAAGTGTTGACTAGTTACTCCTTTCAGGGCGTGGCACTGGTAAAGCACACCAAAATGAAATTATTGCCTCTGAGGAGCAAGGATTCAGCAGTGTGAACGAGGAGGGAGTAGGAGGAGGAGGAGGGGTATGAGGGACAAGCACATAACATCAAATGAAAATGTGACAACAGGCAAGGAAATAAGAAATTGAATGCCACGACATGCTCGAACGCGTCAACTCTGGAATGGAACATGAAAATGAAACGACAGACAGAGCAGCAGGAGCAACAAAATTCAAGCGGAAAACATGCCCATGCCACACACACGTACACACACACACACACCCCTACGCACACACACACACACCCCTACGCACACACACACACGTACACAGAGAATGGCAACTGCAGCTGAGGCCATTGCCTGTGTTCGGTTCTGGCATGTCCTGTGAACAGGACGATTGCACATTCCGCAGTCGCTGTACCTTCTGTGGGCGTAATGGGCGTGGCAAACGAGTTGCTGCTGCGTTATTGAATTAAACGTGAAGACGCTACGCAGACTACATGTAGTAAACATACACTGCGCGAAAAAAAACTACATAATAACATTCAACACTTCAGTGCAATTTTTTTACTAAATTCGAGTTTTTCAACGTAGGGAAAGAATCGGATTAGAACGCAACTACCATGACTATATGATGATTATAAGCATGTAATGTAACAAAATGAAATTCAGATCATAGGCAAATATTTAAATCTGTGTGAGTTCCAAAAAAAATTGAGTTCTTCATTAATAGATTTCTACAAACGATACCTTTTTTGACGCCTTAGGATCCAAGTGAAAATTGGTTTTCAATTTATTTTTTTAATTCTCCAGAGTTTTGAAAAATATCATAATCTCCATACACTGGAAATTTTTACACAAAAATTAAAAATTTCCATTTTCCACTCCTAAGCTAATAATTTCTATATTTGTCGATTGATATTTAAAAAAAAAAATTTATTTATTTAAGAATTAGTTAAGTAAAAGAGTCATACAAAAAACCAAAATTCTAGTTTTCGAGTAAAAATTTCACAAAAATAGCTTTATTTAAAATGGGCATATTTTTATGCAAAATTTTAATTTCAGTCTCTAATAACTTCTACACGAAAAATTGAATTAAAAAATATTGTATGGCAAGTTGATAGGCCATGTAATATAATAATATATTTACTATATTCGGAGTTATTGTCACTTTACCAAATCTACCATTTTGAAAAGTCGAAAATATAGCTTAATCTATGCTTTATTTCAAAAACGATTCCGGCAACAAATTTTTTTAATCTTTGTTTCGGAATCAGCGACCCATTTTACATGTAATTAAACTCTGAAAAGTTAATGATACAAGATTTTTTCAAATTGTTGCATGGTGTAGCCTACTGCTGACTGTTCGAATCGTTTGGGAATTGTAGGAACCCATAAGTACGATAGCGCACATAAGTATACAACAATTTGCATGTCCCCTTAGTGAATGCTCAATAAGCACATTAAGTACATACATATGTTCTTGATTTTCTTTAATTACAGTGAAAACTCCCCTAACGAAAACCTCTAATAGATATAGGTGGACACTCCTCTTACACGAATAATTTTTTTCAACGATTGTTAAAAATAATTAATAAAGTTCCCTCCATACTCATTTAGAGCGTACAAAAATGCCCGACATTTTTATGTCATATATCATTTCTGATCAATTTGACGAAAATTAAATTTGTAATACTTTTTTTTTAATTTCTCCTTGTCATCATATGAAAAATTGTCTATAGTAAATTAAAAGAAATTTTTCTTCTAATTTACCATTTTTTTTGGGCTCAGTGTACACTGTACACACATGTTTCTATAAATAAATGTGCGTATGTATTCGATTGTTTAATGAGTGAGGCGGCATAGCAATTTATTGTTGTTTGTATTGGGCCTCGGCAAATGTCATACATACATACGAGCAGAATATAAATACGAGTATATACACATATGTATGTAGAAAGATATACAAATGTGTATATATTTGATTGTTATAAGTAAGGCCATTGTCCAACGCAAGTGTCGTTTATTTGAGGAAGCTTAAGACACTTTTATGACACTCTTCCGCCTTTTCCAAAAGTGGGCAACGGTATATGAAATATAAAATATTTATTCTTAATGGAACTGCTGCACAGCTGATGAGAACTCTCCAGTCCAAAATCGACAAATAAACAAACTAAATTCATTATACTTAGATGGACAAATGAAATGTGAAATGCAAATTCGAGTTGAATTTGATGCAGTGCCCCGGGGACAACATCAAAAGAGTGCACAAATTTATTTGCATATATTCGCACATTCATGTATAAGTGCTTATATCGCATATATATACATAGTACAGACACGATAATATAAACTAAAAAAAGCACTAATATCATTTAGAGTTGTATAACCTGAAATTTGTGAGTTACAGTCTTTATTATGTGTATTCTTCTCTTATTTTCTCTTACATATTACAAAACTTTTCAGATTCGACTGATCGTTCCTATGGCAGCTACTTGATATAGTCGTCATATTTTTTATTAAATTTAATCACATTTTAAAGACAAATTTGCCTGAAATATCTAAAAAACAAAAATGTTGCTCATACAACATATTTTTCAAACGTTTATTTCTACAGTTATAGTCATCCGACTTTGATAAAATCAGATTGTCTAATACATTATAACACGTTGATCGGATCATATAAATCATGATATTTCATCAAACCGGGTATTCGATATCTTGAAAGACAAAAATGTTTTCTATACAAGTGATTATTCCAGTTGGAGCTATAAGATTTATTGATCTAAGTTTAATGAAACTTGAACAGATTGCTCGGATCAAAATACCACATTGATCTAACAAGTTTTTATATATTGCAAAAATTTTCAACTTATCGTGATATAGTAGCCCGATTCGGCTGATTCTGACATATGACCTGGCTACAAGAAAAGTAAACATCTGTGTGAAATTTTATCAAGATTGCTCAAAAGTTAGCTTGCAAACAGACAAAGAAAATATTGATGCTCTATGTCGCACACATTTCGTGAAGAATGCATAATTCCCTTTTGCAAGCGTATAAATATAGAGCATTAACTAATATTTTTTTTCTTTCATAAGCCTTAAGCTCTATTGACTGTTTCAAGAAATATCTACTTGGAAATTGAACGTCTCATTTAACACTGGACCCAGAATGGTACGCAGCCAACACTTCCTGGGCGGCAACTGATTAGTTGTAGATTGTAGCTGTAATTAATAGAGAATGGTGATGGAGGGAGGGTTGTCATCGCAACGTGCGGTAAATGTCATAAATGGGCGATCCGGATGGGGATGGGGTTAGGCTTCCAAAAATGCAAATCAAAGTTAACCTTTTTTCTGGTGCCTTTAATTTTTTCGTGGGAGTTGCCGTTGAGTCCACAAATATGCGCATAATTAATTTGCCGCCTGCTTTTTTTTGTTTTTTTTGTGTGGACTTTGTGAGTTCGAAGCTGAGTAGATTAAATGGCATTTTGTCAAAGTGTATTTCGTATTTTAATTAACCCCGTGTTGCCCAGTTGCTCGGTTGGGTTTCGCACATTAAAGTTGTTTTCTTTGGAGCTTTGTGGGCGTGGTCTAGGCCATTTTGGGAACTTAGCATAAACACTAAATTAAAGAAAACAAAAGTTTCCCAGATCAATGCTCGTACTTACCAATTGTTTCTATGCTCTCAATTTAGTCAATCCAATGCAAGAAAAGTCCAAAGTATTTACTCTGCAAACAAAAAAGAAATGTTTAAATAAATCCGCCGATACTCAAAACTTCAGCACAGTTTTATAACCCAAGTCGGGGCTTACGCTGCAGAGCCCAAACAAGTTACAGAATCAACGTACTATGTTTTACGGCTCAGCTTACCGTAACACGAGCAGCAGCGAAAAAAATACAAAAAACCAAAAAAACCAAAAAAAAAAACCCACAAAATCGTAATCGTAAATAAAAAAAAAAACGTCAATAACTTAGAGGTTGTCAGCAATTTGCATAATCGCAGTGTTGCACTGCAGAAAGGCAGATGTAAGCAATATAGTATAACATTCAAACCACCATAAGAATTCAAGTGCATAAATATATATGTATGTACATATGTATATTTATATTAAACTGTCATATGCACTGACAAGCTCAGAGAGGATAGACATCGTCTTGTTCTATTTGCAGCTTAAGTCTACACATGTTCTTGCATGTCAAAACATAACCCTATGATACATAGAATACCTTCAATCGATTTTCTAAAGGATTATTACATAGTACCCGACAGTTCGCTCGAGAGTCTATGACCGGTTTGTAAATACCAACTTACAGCAAAAGCCGTCTGTCTCCCCAATCTGCATTACTTTTCGTCAAAGATTTCGTTTCATTCTATCTGTTGCATTACTTCCCGTCAATCTGTTCGTTTTGAGCCACCAGCTGCATTACTTGTCGTCGAAAGTTTCGTTGTTGGCTACTTGCTGCATGACTTTCCGTCAATCGGAGGGTCAATCGCAACACAACATTTTATAGCTTATTAGTTGCATAAATAAAGTGTTTTTGTTTTTTGTATTCTGTTTTCATTGTTGATATAGATGTTATTAAACAGACTTAATTTTGTTTATTTTTTTTTTTTGTTAAGTTGTTTTTGTGATTATTGTTTGTTAAGTTTAATTTAAGTTGTTAAAAAATAACATTAAGATTAAATAATAAAATCATAAAACAAAAAAAGGAAATAATCATTGTAAAATTTGTGAAATTAAACAGACATGCTTGTAAAGCTTTAACTGTAAATATTTTTAATAAATTTTTAAATATTTAGTAAATATATAACGTTATTGCAGGATCAATTTGATCACACGACCACAGCACAGAGCCAGCACAGCTCTTCAAAAAAAATGAGTTTATCGATGCGGAATCACATTAAATGAAAATAAACTGTTTTTGGAGAAAACTAAATTCCGAAATCAAATAAATATCCTTGATATTAAATTATGTTATTTTATTATTTTATGGTAATGCATCTGGTGATGAAAAGACTGACGAAAAGTAGTCAATAATGTACGCACCTACTTTTCTGTCTACTCATCAGTCACCCCGTAGCCAATGACGTTAAGTAGTTAAGAAAGTAATGGGTGAAAAGATTGACTTCAAGTCATACAGCGGGGCGTGTAGAACGACTTTATTGACGATAAGTAGAGATAAGTGGAGGCTGGCGTTTTAGACTGCATTATAGGGCATGCCAATGTTAAAATTTAAACGTCGTTTGCATTGAAAAGAAAATAAGAGATCGTCATCAGGGACTGTCTTAACGTTCAGCTTCAAAATCATATCATTGTGCTGACTGTTCAATATCGTACCTAAACTTAACTTCAAACAATTGCCTATCATTTTAATTTAATTTCAATTTATTCTCTATCTTTAAATCTAATTGTAGTTAGTTCGGTTACTTTATATTTGTTAGGAGTTCTGGCTAGTCGACTCGAGGTCCAATTGTATGTTTTAAATAAATATGGAATTGAGCCTTGAATTTTTTAACACAAAATAAATTTTAAAGATTAATTTATTCAATAACCTTGGTACTGATTCATTGTGATTAAATTTTGCAGAGCTTAACAAAATTTAAATTCATTGTATTAAATTGTGGCTATAAATCTTTAATATCGATTTGCTGTGGTTAGGAGGAATTATTGTAAATTTTAAATAAACTTAATGTACGTATGGTTTATTGAAACGCACATACCCAATTGGATGTCTCTAGCTCATTGAAGCTCTAAAATCTCCGCGTTTCTGTAGACAAATAGACGGACAGTCGAATGGACGGAGAGACAGTTGGAAAGGCCTAGATCGACTCGTCAATTAATGCTGAACAAGAATATATACAGTTTATATGATCGGAGGTGCATTCTTCTACCTCTTACATATATTTGCACAGTTTTATAACCACATACGAATTGAGAATATTTCCCTTAAATTTGTTTGGGTCCATTTTAGTGGTTTTAAGGTGTAAAAACTCAAAGGAAACATTCTAAAATCGTACCTTAACCGATTTGAAGATCTGACAAAATACAAGAGTAGTTATGTAAATTTTAAATTTTTATATCTAAAAATTTATTTATTTTTAAAAAATTCTTTATACTATATATATACATATTCTAATTTTGTTATATGGAATACTTTTAAATTAACTAATAGATTAATAAGTAAACTTTTATTGAATTTATAAAAATTAACGTTTTTCTGTTTAACATTATGTATATTATACACATTTCATATCATATATATATATCAAATCAAACATTTAAGGTTCAATATTTCATTTTATTATTAGTTGCAGTATGAGGAATATGTGACACGCCTGAAAAGATTATTTATTTTATTTATTATTTTTGTTTAGTTGGAAAAATTTATTGACATGTTGTGTCCGTTGGCGCCTTTGCTCTATTAAATTGGAAACGATGAAATATTTAAATATAAATTGTAGTTTGGGTGCGGTATTAGATGGTCTTTTGTGTTTTTTTGCACCACAAAAAAAATAAAAACCAACGATATATATGTTTTTTCAATTTATATTATTAATATTTTGTCAAATGTACAATTGATTATTTATTGTATATTTTAGAATTCAATTTAAGGATGGTCTACATGGATGGTATCTGATAGAAACTATTTAAATCTCCATTTATTTAAAACTATATATTTTTACATTTAAGCTTCCTATTTCTTTGTTTTGTCCTATCCATAGAATGTCATATAGATAGCCAAGAGTTGTTAATTGAAAGGATATGCGAGCCAAATTTGTAGCAACGAGGGATATTCAAGTTTCAGATACATCGGCTGGTCAAGTGGACCAATCCAATCAACGCAGCATAGTCCTTTTGTTCCATGGCCTAATTGAAACATAATCCCCAAAGCTGTGAGTGCAGTCAATTTCCAACTTCGCATAGTTGAGCGAATTTTTGAGTTCGTAATCCGAACCGACAAACAGCATCAACATAACAAAAATAAAAAAATTTATATACACAAAACAAAAAAAAGTTTAAAATAACAACGAAAGTACTAAATACATAAAGTGAATTCTATGTGCGTTTTGCCAGCTTTTAAATATTTTCAAAAACTCTTTACTATTTTATTTGTTTATCCTTGCAAAAGAGTATTATAATTTTATCTCGACGTTACGCATAGAAGGTCCCTATGAGCCCATAAAGTATATATATTCTTAATCGAGATGTTTGTTTATTCCTATGCAAACCAATTCTTCTATTAAAAACATTTTTGGTTCTCAAGATCTCAGAAACAAACTCAACAGGTCGATTAAGATAATTTTTCTGGACAATCTGATTGTGTTTAATTAACGTCGGACTACTAAATATATAGAAACGTTCAATCGAATTTTGATATTTTATAGAATACCATTGCAAGGGTATATAGCTTCGGCGTGTCAAAGATAGAAGATTCCTTCTTGTTTTTACATGTTGTTACAGTATCCTTATGACAAATGTACTTGTACTGTTGCTGTTTTTATATAGCCTGAAGTGTGAATTTCGCGTAAATAAATTTAATATCTGACACAATCTGCCGAGTAGCTTAAAAGAAAAAAAAAATAAATTAAAAAAAAAATACAATAAAAAAAACCCTGACAAATGTTTGCTAGTTTCAACAAATTTCCATAGTCACATTTTCCCAAGGTCTGGTGTTAAAATGCAAATAAATTTGCAACCCGATGATGTTGTTGACACGGCTAACTGTATAAAGTAGAATTTTACTATTTTCATGCAATATAAACAAAATCCCAAAATGAATAAGCAAACAGTCAAATTCTTAGCAATGTGCTTTTGAAATTTCCATTTGCTGTTTGTTTTGAATATCCTCATCGTTCATCCTTCAACATATTATGGTTGAAAATTTATATAATTTAGCTAGTAAAATGAACAAATGCTGACGTTTCATTTTAATGCGAATTTCATCCTATTACTCAGATATAATTAATTTGTGAGAGCGCATGAAAATGCCATGTTCGAAATTATATATTATTTTTTAGCTTCGCAAATTATATAAATTCTGCACAACCTGTTATATCAATGTAGTTAAACATATTGATGGAATAGGACGAAAAATTGCTATCTAAAAAACTTCTTCTTAAGTTATCGAAACCTATCTACAATGTCTGATCAAAGTCGCTACTTTATATGCTAATATCTGTCAAAGAAACTATCGAACTATGGAATTGTTTTCAAAGTTTGTTGCAAGACATTCAACTTCGGCAAGCATCAGTTCTTTCCTGTTTTTATAGCCTTTAAATTTTATAGAAAACATCTCCGAATTGGACTACTACAGCCACAATTGAACCAGCAAATCTTGCCAATTGTAAGTTTGATTTTCCCATAAAAAAAATAATTAAATTTTAACAATTGGGATGATATGATATCACATAGCTTCAGCATGTCGCAAATAGTCGTTTCTGCCTGTTTTTTTTTTTATTATTTAATTACGTTCCAGTTTTTATTACCATATGTGATACGTTGGAGAAATTTTAAATTTATAGTATTTTTCTTATATGAAAACAAAAATTTGTGGCTCAACTAAAAATATATGACAAAAAATGTTAATACAATTAAACTAGTTTAAAAAATTTATCAAATTATTTAAATTTTAAATTGCAGATTTGTCTGAAATTTCTTGACAAGCTTTGTTAATTTGACGATTTTTAATTATGGTCTTCAGTACTTCTAATTGTACCACTGCAGACAGCTGTTGTTTGTTTAGACAGCAGCTAGAAATATGACAATAAGAACCTAATAGCATTTTCGAAATATATTATAGACATTGAATATATTGCCTCAGCGATACCTTAAGCGATATCGCTCTGTTGTTTGTTTTCAAGCACTTTTGATTTTCCGCACATTTTGAAACATTTCCATGCAGATGCCAAAAAGTATCTTTTGGGTCGGCAACTGAGATTGGCGGTCCGTTGGCCATCGACTATTGCGATGGCAGATGCTTTGGTAGAAAGTTTTTATTACCCATATCTATAGGTTGTCCTGGGTGCGGACTTGGTCTGTTCTGGTCGTTTGGCTGTTGTCGCTTGTACTTTGTTATTTGACTTCATTTTATTTAACTGTACTGGTTTTATGGCACTTTCGGGCTGCTTTGCTTTGCTTTGCTTTGCTGCTATGCTGCAAATATGCAAATGTGCCACGCCTCTAAATGTTGCGACAACGCCTTCAAATAAATTTATATGAAAAATGTCATGTTTCTCTTTTGCCAGCTTTTCACGCAACGGAGGCAGTGAAAATATTTATGCATTTTGCCGTAAGGCATGTTTTAAAACTGTGCTGATGAGCGTCAAATGCCGGTACCACTTTCAGAATAAGCCCCAGTCTCTGTCTCAGTCCAAACCCCAAGCCCCAACCCTAGACCCAGATTCCCCTAGCCCCCTTTTAGACACCATTCTCCAATCTCACTGTTGTCTGCCAGTTCGAAACTTGCGCGTAGATAAAAGTCATAAAGTTTGTTCAGAGCCCTATACTTCCTTGGCATCAGAGCGAGGCTGTTGCTTTCTGCCTGTATTTAAATAAAAAAACATTTTCAGTTAGCGATATTAAAGCGGTCTTCCACTGTATTTCAGATACGACTACGACTACGGCCTTTAAAATAAATGGGCATAAATTTGCCTGAGTGCATTTAATGAGCAACAAAATGATGCCAATGTCACTGAAAGTACTTTTAATGGCCCAAAAAACGGTACGCACGTCTTATTCAAATACATTGACAATATTTGCAGTGGAAAATCGATGTTCAACTTGGGCTGGCATTTCCTTAGCGATGCTTTGAAAATAGCCTGAGGAATTCGAACAGAATTTTGGGTAAATCAGGCAATGAGTCGCAATAAAAATATTCTTGATGAACTTTAATCTAAATAAAATGAAAATTAAAGTTAGCTAAATTTCTGGCTTGAACTATAGTTTGATTTGAAAACATACATATCTGATATGGTACGAAATGCATTAATTTATATTTAGTTTTTTGCTAATTAACTGTATAGTTACTTTATTTCCATTTACCGGGAAATTATTAATATTTTTTGTAACAATGATTTATTCATATTTATCCGCAAAAACATTAATATCCCGTAGAACCAATAATTGTATTAATATTTTGTATTAATTGTTAATAATGAATGAGCCAGCTTCATTTTTATTTTAATTTATAGAATACTCAAGGATTTGTGCAATATATTTTTTAATACTTAATTTAAATGAATAAAATAAATTTAAACTCACTTTTCAACTACATGCAAGTATAAATGTTGAATATTTTGTAGTTTCTGAGCACTTTGTAAGTCAATTTTTCTTTTTTTTTTATAATTTTAGCTAACGGTAGACAACTTATAGCATTCCTTTAATGTCTTTATATTCATCATGTCATATCTTTTCGCTCAACTTTGGAAAACAAATTCAGAAGCTTAAAACATTCTAGAAAACATTTCTACGAGATAAAGTGGCAAATTGATACAAAAGTTGAAGATGTTGGTTGGGAGAGTTTTATGGGCTCTGTGCAGATAATCGTATGCCATGGGCTGAACGTGTACTATATATTATGCAGTTTATATTTGCAAGAGTGGAAACTGAAACAGGTTAAGCAAAAGTTTGCATAGAAGCCGTAAAGCAAAGCCTGAAACTTTAATTAAATATCAATTTCCGGTTAAGCATCCGCCACACAAATTTATGCTCAAGTGTGTGTCTTTGCGTGTGTGAGTGTGTGTGTGTGTGTGTGAGTGTGTGTGTGGGTGTATCTTTGATCTGTCTGATGGCAAAACATATCCGAAGTACAAGAAACAAAAGTGGAAAGTGGAAAAGCCACAGCAAAGCTCATTTACTTGACCAAGCACGCAATTTTTAAGCGATTCTGGAGAAAGGCCTTGGAGAAAGCAAGGGAGAAATGTGAAAGCGGCTATATGAAGACTGTGATAATATATGCAGCTATTTAGTATATACATATCACTGACTGACAAGATATGTATATGCAGGCAAACTTTACGTGTTTGCCTTGCCCTTTTGCCCTGAGTTCCCTGTGCTCTCTGGTCTCTGTTTTCTGTGCTCCGTTCAATGTCCTTTTGCCCTGTGTGTATCCTGTATCCTTTGTCGATTGTCGTTTGCTGCTTGCAGGCAGATGGCAAAAGTTTTATGCTCTGCGCCTCGAACTAAAACTGAAGCTAAAGCTGAAACTGAAACTGATGCTCCAAATGGAAATGGAACTGGAGGTAAAACTGGAGGTCTGGTTTTTGGGCTTGGTCTCTGATGCTGTCTCTGTCTTTGCATTTGAAATGCTAATGGCACCAAGGATACATAATAGAGGGGTGGGGGGGGGGGGAAGGACCGACCAAAAGTCAGTTCATAATTGAATGTTTGTTAATGCAGCTTCAGTTTTCTGTTGCCTACTTTTTTGCCTACACACACACACACGCGCGCAAAGCTACACAGAGAAAAAAAAGGGACAAACTGTTAGGCAACTAATTTGAATACATGTCATGAATTTAACAAAAATAAATAAAGTAAAAATACATACATAGTATACAACATACATACATATGTTGTACATATAGAAAAGTTGGCCATTTTTTATGACTCTTAGGACATGGTTGCAGTTTCAGTTTCAGTTTAAGCTGATGTTGTTGTTGTTGTTGTTGTTATTGCTTTTATTGTTGTTATTACTGTTTGTTTTTGGCCAAAAAATGCAAAGCGCAGGCAGACTTTTACATGGGCAAATAGTGTAAAAGTTGCTTTAAATTGGTTTGCCACTCGGAGCACTCGAGCGACTCTATGTTGTGCAGAGTACAGGAGAGCAGTGAGGGCCAGGAGGGGGCAGCGTTGTGGGCGTGGCACGCGGTACGTGCCTGCTGCGTCAAAACTTTGAATGAACTGAGCCCAACTTTTAACCTTATATCAGGCCAAACTATATAACATATAGAGACAGAGACAGCGAGGGAATGCGTATCAAAGAGAGTGATGGCAACATATCAACAGCAGATAATATCATCCAACCGGATTTTTAATCAAAAGCCAAGCTATCCTAGTGACCCTTACGAGCTGCGACAGAGATTTTTGGAAAAATTTTCTTTTCTTTCATTTGTATTTGCATTTGTAGTTAATATAATATAGAGTATATTTGAGCTGGTGCATATCACAACAGACGATTGATTGATTGATTTTTTTAACAGAAAACTTGACATAATTGCATCTGATTTCTCGTTAATTTGAATAAAAATGAAATTACATAACTTTTGATAAATTTATTATATAATTAAAAAGTATGCATTAAATTTATTATAATTATGTCATTAATTATAATTTGTGACTCGCATGACATTTAATTATTATTTATTTCAGATATTTAAATAGTACACAAACAGTTAGCAAAGCTTTTCTGTATTTTATTAAAAAAACATGAATAAAACATTTTTCTGCATATATATTAAATAATACAATACTATATTATACCTTAAATTATAATATAGGGTATTCTTTAGCCAAGTTGCTAGTATTTTGACATGTTTATTTATTTGTTTGTTCACTGTTTGTATTAAATAAATAAACTTTTGTTTTTGCTGCGTCGACTTTTTTTGTGGCAGGAAGGGTCTACAGTACGAGGCAGACTGTCCCATCGGGTGGCACGCGATGGGTAGAAGGGGTGGTGCGGGGGGTATGGGGGGTATGGGGTCTCGCAGAGCCATGGGGCACCCGTCAACACGAATTTGCTTTTTTGATTGCCAACGCTAAAGCAAATAAATAATTTTGTCTCTGCTTGGGCTTATTGGGTTTGCAATAAATTTAAAGTTCCCATCCCGAACTCTTCCCCTTTTTATCTATGAATATCTGTCAATCTATCTGTATATATTATTATATCCAGTCAACCTAGCCCACTGCACTTTAATTTGTTTCAGTGTATTTCATTCAGCGCTACTTTTTGACCTGGCTAAGTCGGAAGGGATAAAACGTTTTGCATATTTCGATTCTTGTGGAACCGTTGAAACTGAAACTGAAATTATTCCAGAACTTCAAGCCCTTGGGTCAATGAGCTGCTAAATTCTGCTTAATTTATGAACATAAATTTTGGACGTAGTGCATCCAAAAGAGCGTATTATGATTACTAATGAATTTTATTACGGAAAATGCATGCAAATTGTTAGAATTTGCAATGAGCTGCTAATTGCAAGCCAGATTCACAAATATCGTTTAGTGGTCAGAAATGTAACTCATTTTCTACATCAAAACTTTACTCGACAAGGAAACAAAATAAAAACTTAAAATAAACTCTAAAACAGCAGGTGTAACTGAAATTACAGATGATTAACAAGAGAGTATAAAATAATCACAACTGTATTTAGTTGATTAAATTTATGTTGAAGCAATTATTCTGTGGCCCATTCCTGATATATCAAAATCTCGATCTGAGTATCATGAATTGTGCACTTACACTTTAAAATATTACAAGCAAACAGAAAATAACATATTTCTAACATTGTTTTCCTAAGTTTTGTTAATAAAAATCGGCGTTAGACGTTTTTATGTTTTAATCATTAATAGATGCATATTCATATATTTTCGATTCCAGATACTTAGTCATATTATTCAAATCAAAAACAGTTGCTCATGCATTCTGATTCTGATTCGCATTATTTGATTTGAATATGAACATTGACACTGCAAAAAGAAATATGACGGAGCTTAAGGGAAATGATGAAGCCATGAATTTTTTTTTAAATTTTAAACGCTTTAGAGTTGCAGCTTTATATTAAATACATTTTTACTTTAATTTATTTGCATTTACACCTAAATTATCCCTAATTAAGGCAAAAGAATCGTGTAAATTAGAGGCATGTCCTGAAAATTGTATTTTCCCCTTATCTTTACTAGGACGTACACATCGTCGATTCACAATAAATCTATAGTTTATGGTATTACTTAAAAGTTTCGTTATAAATCGTTCAGTTTATTTTCGAAATTTTCGATTATCGATTTATTCATATGTAGTTTAGACTCCTTGTAAGATTAGAATTATAGTTTCTTTGTTTTCTCAATTTTTAAAAATTTCAATTCAACTTTTTTCTTCAAACTAATTGTTTTTAGTCGAAATATAAATATTTAATTAACAACCTTAAGCTGATCTTATAACGATTGCTATACAAAAACTGATAATTTCTTGGAACGCTATTCAAGTGACCCAAAATTTGGCATGCAGTTTTTTCATATAATTTGTAAAAATCTATTTATTTTAATTACTTGCACTTCAAATATGAAAACAATGTTTTGTTATAGTGTGTGAAATTAAATATACTATTTATTAAAATTTTAACCAATTCTATAACACTAATATTCATTCAAACTACATCAATCTTGGACTGATTGTCAAAATTTTAATAAAACGTCAATCTGGTCAGTTTTCATATAAGATCTAATTTTTCGGCCGATTGTTCCCATGGCAGCTATAAGATATAGTGGTCCGATTTCAATGATCATTGATCAAATTGCTTAAACTATAATATAACTGCTAACATCAAAGTTAAGTTTTCCCCCAAGAGCCTATAGAAATGTAGAAATGGCTGTCAGATAACGATTTTTTCATTATTGTAGCCCAAAGCACCTACAGGACCTCAATTTTAAGGTTTGGTGTGTTCATAAGAGTTTAACCTTGGAGTATTTAGAACAACTTTGCCATAGTAGGGTTTTTGAAAGAACCAACATTAACAGATTTATAGATCAAGGAAAAATGTGGTACCTGTGTATAAATTGCCATATAACCGAAATATTAAAAAAAAAAAAAGTTGTATAATTATGCAGATCGATTTAGAAGGCACCAAATAGAGTGAAACCGTTGCATTTGGGCATTCGTTTTTTTTTTTTTTTAAAAACTAAAAAAAAAGCTGCAGGTTGTCTTGTAGGAGATGCCTTCGCTTACCTATTACATATTACCTATTTTACCTTATTTTATTGGATGCAGGGCGAATATAAAAATGTTTAATGTTTATTGATAAGCAGGACAAACTCAGTTTGATATTATTGCCTTATCCACTATTCAAGGAACAACAAACAGAGTTTGGCAGTCGATTTTCGTGTACTAGGAAACTCATTAAACGATTTATTTTAGTTATGTAAAGGACTCCAGCCAAGCGTCTAATAAAGACTAATCGTATAGCATTGGCCGTCTATTTTAAGTAATGTTTCCGGTCGAGCCAATCAAACGCGTCATTAGAGCTCAGTTTGAATTTGGAAACTGGCCGAAGACCAAAGGGTTTACAGCCGCCCCTCGTGGTCTCCTCTCTCCCCTTGAGAACCAATTGTTGGCTGGCTTAAGTCAACATAATTTATGCTGTTAATACAAAGATTTGCCCGGCGCTTTGTTTCTGCGGTTCGGGTTTTGATGTTATGACCTGAGTCAATATATCAAAGTGCCTGCAGCCATTGGAAGTTATTTGCGTAGATTAGGAGCGGAGAGGGGAGAGGGGTATAGTGACTTATTACATGCAGCTGACATACTCTTAAGCTGGGACTGGAGCTCTGGAGCTCCGGAGCCCGGTCTGTATGCAAGTGCATTAGTTGGGCCTTGTCCGTTATACTCTGTCCATTTGCCGATCAGAGCAGGGAGGCACAGGGGGGGTAAGCTGAGCGGCAAGTTGATGCTGAAATGTATTTATTCCAGCTAGATGATTTCAAAAAGCGATAAAGACTCGGCTAGCAACAGTTCTCTGGTTTGGACAGCTCTCTAGCAACAATCGCCGCAGGGAGAGCAGGGAGGACATCCGTCGAGCAGTTGCAGCAAAATTCTATAAAATTTACTGCCCGTCCATTGACAGTCAACCGGGCGGAAGGAGCTTCAGCGCCTGGCTGCGTGTCAATTGACAAATTGCCGTCTAGCTTCAGTCCTGTCAGCCTTATCAGCATCGCCAGCAGCGTCATCGCCATCGCCATCGCCATCGCCATCGCCATCGCCATCATCTCCGAAAGTCATCACAACTTAAAGCTAATTTCATTTCGTTTCACTTGTGCTAAAATAAGCTCAAACCAATTTGGTTATTATTATTCATACTGTGCTTTTCTTCCCGTATTTCACTTACTTTCAAATGGTACTTTCATTTTCTCATGAACTGTGCAACGCATTGCAGGAGATCCCGTAAAGTATGTATATATTCTTTATTATCATTATCAACAGCTTATTCGTGCCAGCCATGTTCGCCTAGCTATCAGTCTTTGAGCTAGTCTAATTGAACGTAACACAGATATTTGTACACCCTGTAGCCACTAGAAATGTGTAAAATGGTATCATGAAATTTGGTAATAATATGTTACATACACCACCGATCCCATAAAATGCAACATATATATTTGCGATCAGTCTAAAGTACTGAGACTAACCCTGCCCATCCGTTCGTCCGTCCATTTGTTTGTCTATAAAATTTGGTTTGAATAAGGTTTGAATGTATATCATCGCAGATCAAATTTATTTCAAATTTTTGACACTGTCCGCTAGCCATAATTTTAAAATTATGTTTTTGATTTTTGGCATACTTAATTATAAAGCCAATTTTAAATAATAAATTTATAAGAATCAGATAAATTTCCTTATTCAATTTAAAGTATTTATATTAATTAAGCAGCAGCTTAACTATATATAAATACATTTACGTGTTTGTGGCTCTTGGACTGGGTAAAAGGTGTGCCGTACACTGATATCCTTGACCATAGCACTCTCCATTAATCGCTATTAAATAAGTATGTCAGATCGATGTAATATATCTAATATATATAAAACTTTCTTATTTTTCAACAATTCAAAATTTTCTTTAAAATCGGATCACCTAGAACGCCATATGCTGTCATAGAAACGATCAGTCATAAATTAAGTTTGCGTAAGAAAAACTTTTTTGCAAGGGCATATTTTAGTGTATGACATTGCTGGTGTGTAATTTTTTTTTTTATTTATATTTTATTCAGATTTTGTTTATGTGGCTGCTTGGCGGTCTTCTCTTTTGGCACAACTGTGAGCACAAAAGTATGCGGGGGTTTTTATTTTGCCAGGCGTCTTCTCAAAAGAAATTACGTATACGCAATGCTAAAATAAAAACAAAAACAAAGTTATGAATGTTCTCTGTGTGTCTTAAGCAAACAATGGCCGTGCAGAGCTTTTGTTTATTTTGTTTTGTATTGTTGCTTTTAAGGCAAAAAGATACACACACACACACACACACACACACACACACACAAACACACGCCCTCACACAAACAAACATACACACGCATTCACACAAAGAGAGCCAGTTTTCATTGTGCTTTTGCTTTCAGTGGCCCATTTGGTATATATTTTTAGTAACACTGCTGAAAATACATTAAAGATGGTGAACACATTGCCATACGATTATGATAAAGAGCCCTGTCCTGACATAAGAGATATAGTAGCTAAGCTGAAGTGGAAAGCTTCTCTGAAAACCTGTCAGTCTCCTCTACTGCTTTGTACATTGCCTTAGCATTGTGTTTTTGAATACTTGAATGTGTATATTTGGTAACTTTTGTAAATATAACGTATCATGAACAGTTGTTTCAGTTACGAAATTTCTTATTAATATCTTTGAGCTTATTACATATATTATTTAATGTGTTCAATAATCCCTATAAATTTGTAAGCAAATTTGAAGTTGTATCAAGAATTAAGTGGCAAGTTAACAACAAAAAATATTGTTTTCATTTCTGGTTAATTAAGTGTTTACAAATTGAAAAAAGTATTCCAAAAAAGATTTAACTGTTGCAATATATAGAAATATATTTAGAAATATTGATGTCCTTGTATTTTTTACTTAAAATTGACTTTTATCTAAATATAAGTATTCCGTTCATCAGATCTCGGCAAAAATTACCTTTAACTGGAACAAATTGTTAAAACTTCTCTCCGCATTAAAGAGCAAAATACGAAAATCAAATTTCGGAGAAATAATTTGTAACAAAAAAAACCTGCCTTAACCAAAGTTTTAAAAGCATAATTGTTGAAAACTATAAATTTTTTATTTCAAAGAACAGTTTAATATAATAATAAAACGTATGCCACAAAATTTTGCCATCGGTTTTATTTTTATCATCTGAATTGTAATCATTGTCTTTTAACATTTAAAAATATTTAATTCCTGTTTTGCAATTTGAGATGCTAAGAAAAAGTCTTTTAAAAGTCGATTGCATCATTTTGAAGCCTAATACTTCTTCTTTTAGGAAAACCATTCAACATCCAACTTGAAATAAATTGTCAAAAGTTGTTAAAGACTTTGTTTTTGTTTGCTCAAAGATTAAATATAATATGACTAGGACTTTAATTCAAATAATTTATTTCGATTAGTAGTGTTGTCTTAGTATGGATATATAGTTAAGAATACAGATTTTATAGCCAACATAAAACTACAAAATGAAGATTCTTTTACTACTTATGCTTTCTGGTTTAACTGGATCAAGTATATCAAGTATACGAAATAAATCGCAAATAATTTATATGAAAATCGATAAGAAAGCAGAGTGTCTTTTAATCGAAAATCAATAATATTCAAAGATTATTGTCGTATTTAATATATAGTTTTCTAAAAAATAAAATTTAAAACGTGAGTTGAAAAATGTGGGTTTTGAATACTTTATCTAAATGATATCCGATTGCTTTGAAATTTGACACAAATATCAATGAATTCATAAAAAAAGCGTGACAAAATTATAGCTCTCGTCCTTCGAATTTGTGATACACTACAGGATTCAGTACACTGCTCTTCAGTACCATTAAACCTACAGACAAAATTTAAATTTGGCAAACTTGTCAATAGTCGCAATATATGCATTCTGACCAAAAATGTGCCTCTAAGCTTTATTAATATAAAATTCAGATACCTAATAATTTAAATATATATTTACTTTATTGTTTTATTACTATGGCATTAATTAATCAATTTAAAACAATTTTCCGTATGTAAAACTTTGTAAAATTTTCTATCAAACTGAATAAACGGCTTTAAACATTAATGTTTCCTACATTATTTACGTCACTAGCCCGAATCTGACTTTAGTAATTACTTAAACTTTTATAATAATTTCCATGCCCATTCTAAGTGATGTCCAGGGAAAATTACGTGTCGCTAATTAGCATCATTTGTGGAAGTATTTTTGCATTTGTCGCACGCAGCTCAAAAAAATAAAAAAAAACTTGGGATAGGCTGAGGATGCTTACTCATGAGCTGAAACTGAACTAGTTTTTGAAATATTTCATGCGAATTCTAATTTAATGCCATTCAAAATGCGACATGTCACTGTTGCGTGCTCAAATTGTGTACATTAATTTTTTTTTTTTTTTTTGGCAATTGCCAAATGCAAAACTATAAAAGCCACTTGGTAATGATATAAATCACGCGCCTGCCACGCCCATTGGGAGCTTACAAGTGGGCAAATTAATGAATTGGCAGCTCTCTTGGAATCGCAATCGCAATCGCAATCGGGTCTGGCAGATCTGTTGACGTTTTGGCCAACATTTGCGTGATACTTTTGTGTTCTGCACGAAATATTTGACCAAAAATGAATTGTCAGCAAAAACACGGCAAACAATTAGCGGACGTACCCCTAACACGCCTTTATCCCCACTTCCCACTTCCCACTTATTTAGTTTATCATGGCAATCTACGGCACGCACTTCCCGACTCCCAAAACTCTTGGGATTTATGTGTATAGCTCACGGTACTCTACTCATAACTTAAAACTCTCCCCACACTCTAGAGCGGCCCATGTCGTGCTTAAGGGCGACAAATTTCCTCAAATGTTTGCCAAATGTTGGCAAACGGGAATATTTTTAGTCGTACGGACAGGTGACTTCATAATGAACACCATGACTTGATTAGGAGAATGTTCTCTATGAAGCTTAAGTGATTGTCAAGCCAAAAAATAATACAGAAGAAATATTCGATTCTAATCAAAACCGATTCACATAAAAGATGTTGCCACAAAAACGTAAATTAAACAATATAATTTGAATGGTAAGAATATATCAATGGAATCATTTGTAAGTTTAGAGTGTTGTATGGTAATAAGGATAGCTAAAGGCAATTCCATTGGGAATACACACATATACATGACAATCATTATACATATAACAATTTTTGTACACAAATAAAAGTATACTTTTCGCAAACAAGAATAATTCTGCAACCCATTTAGGCATTTGGCCTTAGGCTTTAAAAAAACACAAAAACAAAAATTCTAAAATGGATACAAAGGAAATACCAGAATGCCACAATAAATGCCATAGATTTTGAGCTGGGCCAACAAATTTGCAAATTTGCTGAGAGTTTGTTTTAAATTTTTGTTTCTTTTTTCATTTTTTCAGTAACAACAACTTTTTTGAGGTCTGACACTCGGAAAATCGTTTTGATTGCACTTCAGATACAACGCTTAGAGACCAGCAGAGCCAAGCTATTGAAAATTGCCACAAAATGTATTAAAATAAATTTCATTTTATTTCAATTCAGTTTTTTAACTTGTTTTGCAAGAATTCAACATTTCTTTTGTCTAATGTTTGTTGTGTGTTTGTGTATTTTGTTGTTTGGCATTGTTTGGCTGCTTTATGAAATATTTTAAGCACATCAAATTTTTATTATTTCTCAACAAGTGTATGGCTGTATGTGTGGGTGTGCGTGTGTACGTGTGTGTGCGTGAATGCGTATAAAATGAAAGGAGCCTTACGACTGCGATGTGGTTTGTCGACACGTCGAGGTCTGTGGGCCTTTTCAAGCATCGCTGGCATCTGGGATTTGGTTGTAAGTCCGCGTTACACACACACAACGCACACATACACCCACATATATATATATACACCCTAACACAAACACACATATACAAGCAACTGTTTTATGTTTTGCGAGTCTCTCTTTATTGCTGTTTGCATTGTTATTGTTGCCGCTCAACATAACTTGCAACATTTTAATACCCTGCACTCGCAATCAGCAGAGGCATACGAGGCCAATTGTGACCGTGTTTAACTTTAAATCGATATAGTACATTAAAAATGAATTGCGAAGCAGTAAAGTTGTACAATGGATTAATATATTACTTTATAAATATTGTAGGAATTTTTGCACATTTAAGATGAAATAAACTATGAAATAAAAATATGTGCAACATTTCTAGGCAATGTCTTGTTAATAATTCATAAATTAAACACAAAACAAGTTTAACTTTAAATTATTAAACATGTCAGATAAATCTTAAGACACTTGAAAAATTATGTAAAATTCATAAAATGCAGTTGAATATCGCCACATAAATCAAAAAAGTTGTTTTTACAATTACAAATTGATCTTGGAGAGCCCAGGCAAGATTATACAGAAGCGGGACGATGTGCATAATTTAAATAACGATAAAATTTATAAATTTTTTAATTTCTAGGGTGGACACAATTTAAATAATTTATTTATAGGAGCAAATAAATTAAATTTAAATAAAAATTCAATTTATTATAATTATTATATTAAGAACTGAAATCAATTTATGTAAATTAGCTAAAATAAAAGAAAATTAAATTTAAAAAAAATAAATAAAAACCTTTCAGACCTATTTCCATTTCGGAGTTAAATTTTAAATCTGAATCGTTTTCTTAAATTGCGAATTAATATTTACCATATTTTATTTTATATTGTTCATCAAGTTTGTTTTTGTAATTTGTAATGATAAATTATAATAAAAATTATAATAAATTATAATAAAAATAAAAATTAAACTTTTATATAAAACTAAAATTAAATTTTAATAAAAATAAATTAAAAATTTAAACCGGTTTTAAAACTCTTACACAAAATTGTTTTAAAGCATAAAACCGAATTTAAAAACGCTTATCGACTTCCTTATTTTAAGTTTAATTTTTTTAGAATTGATATAACATAGGATGTCTGTTCTTCAGTCTTGAGAAACCTCAAACTTCTTTGGCAACACATTTTGCATGCCCAATTATAAAATCGTCAGCATGTTTGAAGTATCAAGGCAGCTGACTCTGTGCGTGTGTGAGGCATGATATAACAAAACTGATTGAAAATTAATGTGCGTTTTAAAAAAAATACTCGTATCATGCTCATATTAACATACCAATACAAAAGATTGCAACATGTTCATTTAAAATTGTTGTAAACTCTGAAAGTTTATATTCTATAGGCTTCTTCATGGTAGGAGTCGCCCCAAATGCCACAACTATTGACCACAATTGCGGGCAATGAAACGGCATCAAGAATTTGACTAAAGGAAAATTCCATTGAGAATGCTAACAAAGGAACATTTATCGTTCACACTGACCTGTCAGACATAAGCTATGCCAACAATGGCTTAAACATTGACTACTGAGATTCATCGTAAAAAGAAAAGTAAAAGTAAATAAATATAGTTGATGATGCGGAAGGTAGAACGCTAAATATGAATTGATAACGCGAAGCCACAACGATATATTTCGATATATTCGGCATGCCTACAATGAGTTGTATTTATAAATTATCAGAAATTAGTTGGCATTTGATATAACCTAGAATGGCTAATGGTACAGAGCGGACCGGGAATTATGCGCAATGTCGAATAACCCGGTCCTGGTCCCGAAATTATATTTTAAATTGCACAGGAGCCTGACATTATATTGCGATAAAATAAACATATTTAAAATTATTGCAAATAGAATTCGCAAAATAAATAATATATCGAAAGCAAATTTAACGTTCAGAACTTTAGTGTTAAGAGTGACGATATTTTCAATTATTTTTTTAATTTAAAGGCACTGTCGGGAGCTGCAATTAGTAATTGCTAATTACTTACTCATTTCATTGAAAGGCGGAGTTTGCGTTCAAGCCACAACCTAATTATATAAGTTTATAAGGTTTTTATAAGATTTTGTTTTAGCTTATTAAATTTCGAAACAAATAGCTGCTAAAAAAGCTTACTAGTTCACCTGACACTATTAAAGAAATGCATGTAAAATGGCAAAAATTAAAAAAAATAAATTAAATTGTTTTCAAAAGTGACCAATTAAAATTTAATTTAACTCTGCGAAAGTTTTGAATATATATTGTTTTTAAGCAAAAATATAAAAAAATAACGTAAAATAACACTTTACAAAAACATTATCGAAAAATAATTGTACAAAACAGATTTTTTAAAAATGGGCATATTTTTATTCAAAATTTCCATTTCAGTCCTCAATAACTTTTAAACGAATAATCTAATAAATAAATATTGCATAGCAGATTCATAGGATTTCTTATTACCTTTTTAAAAATCTAAACACTTTTAATATCAATAAAGTATGTCCGGAGTTATTATCACTTTACCAAAGCTACCATTTTAAAAAGTCGATTAAAATAATTTTCAATTATCTCGAAATTTTTTTTTTATAATTTTTTTCGGAATCAGTGTCTCATTTTACACAAAAATCGACTCTAAAAATGTCGGAACACAAAATGCTGTTGCATAGTGTAATTTTTATGTAAGTGATTGTAAAACTATTAGTTAAAACTATTGAATTGAAATCCTTAATAATTTATTATTTTAAAAAATTTGTATCAACATTTAAAATCATATACCAGTTAATGTGTATTTTTCCTAGAGTTGACAATTTAAGGGAAATTCGGGACCAACAGGAAAATTTTAAGAATTCCGTGATCGGACGAGATAAGAAGAAATATATCAAATCGGGTTCGGACGGAACTGGAAAAATATATTTAGGAATCTGGCCTTACCGGGATCGATTTTGTTTTTCGATCCCATTTCTCATTTATATCTTGTATCTGTTTTCGATGTCGAGTGATGTAAATACTATACAGAGCTCTGAAATAGATCTCAGTACAATAAAAATTTGTATAGCCTAAGTAGCCGTAAAAACTTGTTGGTAAAATAAAAATGAAAAAACTTTAATCATTTCACATGTTAATTTGAGCTCCGAACCACAGACTTTAAGAGTATCAGCATTCTAACGATTTACGGATTTCAAATTGAGTACACAATATACAAAAAAAAAAAAAAAAACAACTGTGCACATACTGTCAGATATTGGCAAATGTATACAAAAAATGTTTGTCTTTTCTATATACATATATATTTTGTTTAGTGCACATGGCCAATTGTCATTGATAGAAGAGAATGAAATATTGAGGATGTGGAGGAACTGGTAACTGGCCAAAGGATGTTTCTGATTCTTATGCCTCTCATTTTTGTTGTGGTCGAAATCTTGACCCTTGCACATGTCGCTGAGCCGGACAGAAAGTGGAAAGTAGACGCTGGGAGTTCGAATCTGGGAGCTGGGAGCTGTTTAGGCAGCTGGGGCAGCTGGTCGACTTGTCAGCGCTGTTCCATATAACAGTGACATTGATTTTCATTCCGTAGCCCCGGCAAAAGTCAGAGAACTCGTATTTTGGCTTTGCTTTTCATCTCGTTTCGTTGTATTTTTTTTCTTTTTTGTTTTTTTTTCTTTTTTGGTTTGCTTTTTGATTTGGTTTGGTTTGGTTTTTTTCGTCGTCCTGCCATGCGTCGCTGTTCAATTTTCAAAGCGAGTTACCAACAGCTGCTACTTAATTGGAATTTTTGTGCTGCTGCGAAAAATGTGGCATGCATTGTCATTTATGTTTGCTCTGCCGTTTTTAGCTTTTCAGGCATCAAGGCTCTGGGAATTCATGTTGCCTGGACTCTGCCCAGGCTCAGGCTCAGGCCCAGGACCTGCTGTCCTGTGCCAGCTGGCGCTCATTTGAAGCGACATGCTGGGAACTATTTTCTTTTTTTTTTGTTTATGGAAATTTTGACCATCCACTCAGCATTCAAGATTGAGATGTTACCCAACAGCAGACACAGCAAGCATTCATTTCAAATTTAACTAATCTAAAGGGTTTTCAACAGACCAAATTCAGCAAGAAATGAATAGTTTTTATCAATTGAGCACATTGCATTGAAACTGTTCTTTAATTTTCAATATAAATGATTATAATATAACATAAAATAAAACAGTTCAATAGTTATTTGCATAAATTTGATCCAGAGATCGTAATTGTAATGACTTTTAAAACTAAAATGACGATAAAATAATAATTTTTAATTTATGCTATATATAAGTTAAAATAACACTTACTTTTGAAATTTATTAGGAACATGAATAGTTAATCTTCAATATTTTATTAATTAGAAACAACAGTAAATTTACCATTTTTATTTTACGCAGATCAGCGAAATATCGATTAATAATAATACTTATTATTTAAAAAATTTTTATTTGCTAAATTTAAAGAAAACAATTTTATTTACGTAATATGTATTTTACAAATAAGAAATAATAGTTAATTTTTAATATTTAATAACTAATTTAAAAATAAAAATAAATTTTCAATTTTTATTTTACTCAGATCGACGAAATATCGAAGAGACGATACGAAAACTGCATACATATTAATAATTAATTATGTTATAAATGATAATGCAATTTTCTAAAATTATTGATTTTTGCAACAATTCATTTTTGTTTTGTTAAAATCTAAAGAAAAAAAAAGTTTTTTTTCTAACGAAATGTGGAAAGAAATAAATTACATATTTAAAAAAACATGGGACTATTATTAGTTTTCGTAATACTAATAACATAACAAGGGTTTCGATACCATTTTAAGATATGACATATCAAGAAATAAAAAAAATCATTTATTTGTATAATTCAATAAATTTATCCCTTGGGAAAGACTTAGACAATATTTCGTATAAAATGGTATTATCACTTCCGAATGTACAATTACAAACTCAACTTTAACTTTTGAAGGAAAATTTTATTAGTGGAATGATACCCAACAGTAGTAGAACAATAAATATTGTTCCAATAAAGAAAAAAAAATAAATACAAAATAAAACTATAAGCTTCACAATAATAAATAAATTATTATTAGTATTATTAATATTAATAGTATTAACTAGACCGATTAGCTTGCAGATTATTTTATTTTAAAATTAAGAGATAAGTGAAAATGCACATTGAAAGACATATAAAAAATATTACTTTATTGCTGTTGTTTTCATACAAACACTTTTCGTTCGATTGCTCCTAAGAAAGCTATATGATATAGGGGTCCGATCGGCCTAATTTAAACATACAAACTACCTTTAAGAACAACACAAAATTGGTCAAGATGCAAGGCAAAGACGAACGGATGGACACACGGACAGTTAGTCGGATGGACAGACAGATATGACGGACATCACACAGCTCGTCGTCCTCTGATCAAAATTTATATAACTTATAACTATTTGGATGGGAATGTATAAACGTTAGGAAAATTTTAGAAAGAACACACAACGCATTGTACACAGGTCTACAAAATTTGATGTCCAACAGGTTTATCAGATTATTTTCATCGGAAGGAAATTGGGGAATAGGAAACAAGAAAGTACAGTTTATATTCAAGTATGTATGTCAGGAAGATATTGTTGTGAATAGTGGCTCAGTGCTAACACATTATTATGAAAATTCGGAATATTATCATAGGTTATGAATTGTAAGATTAGTTTACCCAAAAAGGTGAGCTCAATTATCCTGGGGTAATGCATAACTTAGAGAGACTACAGACTCATCACATTGACAATTTTTGCCACCTATCAGTTGATATTTTTTCAGTTGAAGTGCAAATGAAATGCAAAATGTTGCTTAAAGAATACGGAATTTGCTGGGAAACATAAGCACACACACACCTATACACATATCCACAATAATAATTATGCAAATGTAATGCCGTAAAGCTGGCAAGATTCTTTTAACCGTCGCCTTAGTCTCCCGCTCCAGCTCCAACTCCTGTTCCATCTCCTGCTCCTGCTTTATCCCCAGCTTCATCTCTATCTCTATCTCTGGCATCGGCATCGCTGTACTTGTCTTCACTTGGCTGATTTTATGTAAACAAAATGACGAACGCCTTGAGGTCTTTGAGGTTTATGCAGGATACCTGCGCCTCGAATTTTGACTGTGAATTTCGTTTGGCTGGCAACGGAAACGAAATGAAGCCAAAAAAAAAAATGAAGGAAAAAACGAAAAATAAAAAATAAAAAAATAGAAAAAATGAAACGTAAAGAAAACCGAAAGGAAGCCAGACAAAAAAGTGAACGACGCAAATCTCTCGGCTCGCGGGCAGATGTGCATAACTCGTTTGAGGAGAGAGCATTAACAGGATGAAGCTGAGGTGGAGGCTCAGAATAAAGATGAGGATGTCATTTCTGGCCAGGAAACCGTTGTATGCCTTGTGCCTTGTGCCTTCTGCCTGCCGTCTTCTGTCTGCTCGTTAGCATTTTGTGGGGCGCTGAAACGGCTTAGTTTTATATCTTCTAACTAACTGAATTGCTGAAAATGAGCTTACATAACTAGACTCTGCAGGCAGCTGCGACTCCTCCCTGCGATTTAAAGCTGCTCACTACCAGATCTATTATCTGGCGTCCAGTGCTAGCTGCCAGCTGCTCGGTTGTTTGTCGCCCACACAAAGCCAAACAACATTCAAATGCGGAAACCTTTTAAGCACCTAAAACGAAAACTGGGTTACCACTAAAATGCACATGAGTGCACCAGAACGGTTGCTGATAGAAGGGAACGAAACGTTGATGGAGGGAATGGAGGGGATTGCGGGACAGCATCAAACCGTATACAAGTAAAGTGCATAAAGCTGTTTGTCTTTGTGTGTGCGAGTGTGCGAGTGTGTGTCTATTTGTGTGTATGTGCAACGCGGTTTTTAGATGTATTTTAAAAGATTTAGCGCACTTCCCCTGGGCGCCAAAATGCTGGACACAAACTGAGACACAGAGAGACAAACTCAACCAAGCGACAAACCATGCTGAAGGGAGGCTAGATGCCCAGGGGAGGGCGGGCAAAGTGACAACCGCAGATAAACTGCAGGCAAGCAACTTCAGCTGCCAGCAACGTCAGGACTCCCGGCAAGGACATGAGCTGGCGTTCGAAAAGCGAGTATGAGAAAAATGTGAAACAATTCCGCTAATTGCAAAAAATGCAAAAGTATGTGTGACAGAGCGAGAAAGAGAGAAAATAGAGAAAAGAGAGAAAGTGTGAGAGAAAAATAAAAAATAAAAAATGTCGCGAATTGAGTCAAGTGCGACGCTTTGCTAACCGCATGAGAAGCTCAAAGGCGCTACACTGTAAAAAAAACAGAAGAGGAACAATGAGAACAAACTAAACTGCAATAGTCGAGAATGCTTCACTAGGAGATACCCTCTTAAGTTTTTTTTTAAAAGGTAATAAAAGTTTAGTCTAAATGCACAAGTTTTTAATGTCACCGAAAATATCGAATGAATGAAAATTATTTCGTTTTTCAATGGTTTCCCAGCTCTACCACATTTTTAAATAAGCTATGTGATATCAAAATTTGCTAAGTTAAGTAACACCTTCAATTTTGCTTTGATTAGTCAGCAAAAAAATATTCGTGGAAAGCCACAAACATATATAAAAGTATATGAAGAAATTCTTTTAAACAAGAATTTAACGTTAATTAAACTGCGGCTGTACAATATAATTAAGGTTTTTTTTGTTCTTTTTATGTGCCAAGGTACCATGGAGACTAAAGATGTGTGTATAAAAAATAACACTTTTGTCGAACAAAGTCTAATTTTTAGGACTTTAGAATTTAGTAAATATAAAGATTAAGGCATTTAGTAAATTGTACAATGGATTCTGGATATTAAACGTTTTTTTTTATAATTTGTGGAAAACAGGGTATCAGGCTAATACAAAAACAAAAAAAAAAAACAAAAATTCAAATAAAAGCGGGCATCTAACGGACGCACAGAAGTATGCAACGTTTTTCGCACCCGCTGCAGCTAACCTAACCTAACTTTTACTTAATTTGACTTAACTCTCCTGATTTCATTTGAACAGCATTGAGGAGGGTAGAGACGGTGGCAGTGGCAGAGGTAGATGCAGCAGCAAATACAACGGCAACGGCAACGGCGACGAGTTTTCCACGTGCTTCAACGCAGATTTTCTTGCAATTTAATTAATTTAATTTGGTTTTAGCTTTGGTGGCGAATGGAAATGCCAAAAGGAGCAAAGCAATGGCAAAATGCGTTCTAGATGTTGCTCCTAGTTGGTCACTTTACTCGTCTCTTGCTTACAGCTAGCTCCACAATTGCCCAGCTCCCCCAGCTCCCTCAGTTCCCCCCACTTTCACAAGTGCCTTCCTACTCCTAGTTCCACAGCTCAAGTCTCTCACAGTTCACTGCTTAAGTGTTGCATTTTTCGCACGCTTTTAATTAAACGTTCGCAGCGACGTATACTTTTATTTTTTGTGTGTAAATCTGTGTGTGTGAGCGTGTGTATTATAAGTTTGTTTATTGGTTTTAGTTATGGCGGTTTTTGTTATTGCTGTTTGTATTTGTTTTTGCTTAGAAGTGCCACCTTAACACCCTGATGTTGTTCATTAACCACAATACATAAGTGTAAGATATGTTGGCAGTTATATTTGCATCTATCTAAATCTAATATGTAAAGTTCTCTAAGAAAATACAATGCACCCTCTAAAATATAAAGCGCTCAGCCCAAAAATCTTTGCACATTTATTTTAGTAAAACAAAGTGTATTGACTTCGTCTGCGTCTCATAAGCAAGCTGAAAAACAAAGACCATTTTTGTCGACCGTACAACTGCTTCGAGCACCGTTTGTCGACCGAATCAAATCACATGATTTATTAATGTATTGGTGTACAATTTTATATGCAAAGTTTATGAATTCTTTTTGTGCACTTCCAATTGAAACTAGTGGAACTAAAACTAGACCCCTGACAAATTAACTGAACATAAATTAGAGACAGTATTGAAGGCGCATTGAAATGAAAACGAACTGTTCCAATAATAAAAGGTTACAACATTATATTTGAATTTTAATACATTTAGTCATCTAAAGTTTAGAAGAAAAACATCATAAAAGTAAGGACACTGCGATTGGTAGATTCTGACTGCGGTGTACTTTATTTTTAGTCGGTTTACTATTGCCCACAAAAGGATTTGCCAAATAATAGAGGTTGAGGAGAACAGGTTGTCACGCGAGTGAATACCAGCGTATGTATGAAATTTTATAGACTTATTTTCAATATAAGTATGTATGCAAAAAGACACAAGCTTAACGCATTTCTCTTTCCGTTTGGAAACAACGAATATAGTTTTAAGTAATTTCAGTTATTTTTTAATATAAAAACTAATTACTTTATAGGAGGTTGCTTTGCATGTTTGTCAATATTTTGATTATTTTTATTTAAACATTTTGCATTATTTTTACAACAGATTTTAATGAACATTGACATGGCTCTTATCGCTTTGCAGGGTCGCTGTTGCAACTATCAGGAATTTGAAATTAGCTTAACCTGCCGCTGCTATTTAGTAAGCAATATACTCTAAAATCGATAGATAGATAACCGGACACGGCTACATAAAATCGGCTGATTAAAAAAACATATGGGCATTTCCACAGAAAGATCCAAAGTGAACACAAAATTAAATGTCATCCAATATTTTATTTAAACTTTTATTATTAATTAAGAGCTCAAAACCTTTTTTTAGTTGCATTGACCAGAAATTTTGCTTTAAACTTGAAAATCATGTTTTGATCAACTTTGTGCATTTCTAAGCGCATATTTTCTTTAAAGTTAACTTTTCTTAGTGTAATGATGCAGGTGCGCTTTTTTATCGCAAAAACTATTGCTTAAACAAATTACAATTAACGGAAAAATTTTGAATTGCTTTAGCTAATATTCTAATGTAACGTCACGTCATTGAAAACAGCATATTGTATCATTGCATCTACACTAATGCTCGCAAGTGCGTGAAATTTTAGATTTAAACAAGGTTTAGTATGACAATGTTAATATAATAAACTTTCAGATCACACAAGAAATATTTAACTATCTAGAAAATATTTTAAGTGCGTAACGTCACGTCATTGTGTGCGCTTTTCTGCGTATACACCTAGCCATCGAAAATTATGAAAATTTTTTTTTTTAATTCCTTTTGTCTCATATTAATTTAAGTTGATGTTAATATTGAAACCGAGACAAATTTTTTATTTGCGTTAAATAAATATTTAAGGGCGATCATTACTTCAAAATATGTCATGGAACTTTACGTAACGTCACGCTGCATTTTAAGGCTTGTCAAAATAAAACACAAAAAGGTTTTTAAATAAAAAAAACTTGCAAAATAAAATTACATTACTTCAAATCATAATAAAAAACATTTTTTACATTGTACAATTTGCAGAGTTTTGCGCTTTTAAAGCTTTAAGTCAAATCCGACTTCTATTTTGGTAACGTCACGTCATCGCTGATTTTTATATCTTTTTATTGGAAAGGTCGAATGTTTTCATCTCTTCTACTAAATATAGTACAGCTAAATTGCTACACAGGTATAAAAATAACTTTTTGAAATTTGTACTTTTTTCTAGCTTCTTTTTCTCATTTTGTCGTAGGTTTGTCACGTCACGTCGTTTTAGAAAAACCCATATATATACGTAATAAGCCGAATAATGTATGTTGCATGTTTTTCAACCCTTTTTAAACACTTTAAAAGATCATAAGAACAACGATAATGGGAATGCTGTTGTATAATTCGAAAGTGGATACAATCATTAAAATAGAATTATAAATTACACAATCTTTTAATTTTTATTAATTTAATATTAACTTTAATTTATTTGAAAAAAGGATGCTTAAATACTTAGATTATACAATACAATATATTCTGATAAGTCTTCTTATTGAAGCTGTGTAACATTCTTTAAATCAATACACTCTTTGCCAGTTTAAATATTTAAATTACAATTGAAAGCTCTTTAACCATATTATAATACAAATAACAGTGATTAAATACACAAGAGCTCGTCAACCGCAAGAGTCTCATTTTAAGTACACATTGGAGTCAGTAATTGCAGAATATTGAATTTAACCCACTGATGATTAATGGAGCACCTATTGTCATTAAACTATTCGGGTCACTTGCGCTAATTTGAGAAATGAAAAGTGCTGGTGGAATAAAGGAAGAGCCACAAAATATTAATTATAGGGAACGAAGGCAAAAGGCGAATCTAATCGAAACAAAACAAGACACAATCAACAATGAAATCGCTGAGAATAATGATGATGACAGAAGTGGGAGATGATAATGATAGTTTTTGTAATGAAGTTTGGGACATTTGACTGCGCTGACTAACGAGGATAATTGCAAAAGGAAGTAACAATAAACTCAATGTTATCGAATCGTATCCAGTTATAGTCACAGCCAGCAACCAACTGGCAACAGCCATGAGCCATGAGCCAACAGCCCCATTGACTGCCTGTGCAGGGGCTGCAAACAAAGGCCAGTTGAGCAAAGGCCCAGGCCGAGGCCCAAGCCGGGACCCGTACCCGGACACAGATACGGAATGATCCGGGTGCCCTGTCTGGGAGCCAAAAGCAAGCAAAATGTTTGCGAGAGCGCGCAATCAGCGTAAAGTGCGCGACGCTTTGTAAGTGAAACGATAAAAAAAAAGTGAAGTGAAGTGAAGTAAAGAGCAAAGAGGGGGGCAGATACATGTGCCAGCGGAAAATGTACGGACGGAACCGGGCACTGGGAACAGCCAAAGGACGAGGGCTGGCGAATTGAACCAAACGCCAGCAAACAGTCGAGAAAATAATAAAATGTCGTTTATTGACGGAACGACAGCGAGGGCGATTGTTTTCAGACTTTTTCCTTTTAACAATTTCAGTTCCCCTTCCCTTCAGTTCCACGGTCTCCCCCTCTGCAACAGGGTGCCCAGGGCTATGCCCATCACCCCATTACACACTCTATGCAGCTGCTGGTGACTTTGACGAACACTACGGTTGTGACTCTATCTGGCTGGAAAGGACGAATCTTAGCTTCAGTATCTGTTGTCCTGTCAGCTCCACAGGCAATGCAAACAGCCACTCAGCAAAATCATGTGAAAGAGTATTATCAATTAGTTAATTAAATTATATTAACGTGGATAACTTGTCCATTCAACGCATAACATTAACAGGATTTTATTAATCAATCCAACAAATTTCTCTTGCTAGTTGAGCAAGCTTTGCAAAGCTTATCAACGTGACACGCAAGCCAATATACGTATATTAAATGAGATAAATAAAATGTCAAAATAACTAACATAAAGGTTATATGTAAGTATATATACAATATTGAAAAGCATACAAAATTAAATTTGCTAAAATGCCTTTAAATTCCCAGTTGAATAATTGTTACAGAACAGTTTTAAAGCTTACTTTAATATGCAAATAGTTGGAGCGTGAGAATAGTAATGTAAATATAATATTTATTTCTATAAATAAACCTAACTGAACTCACTGCATACACTTTCACAAATGTTTGCCAATTATGCAACTACATAGTTGAGAAGGAGGCAGAGTTTTGAACTTTAAAGACAGCTGTCACATTAAAGTTTTGTTATTTCTGAGTAAAAATCAAAAGAGATTTTTTTGTAATCGTTTGTATGTGTATTTAAGAACCAACTATGAGTATTTGGAGGTCATAAAGCTATGCAAATGTATGTAAGATGTATAGGAAGACAACTCCCTCAAATTGATTTTTAAATTTTAAAGTTAATACTTCAATTTTTGCAAATTTAATAGTAAAAGAATAATAAACACCGAAGTTATCACAGAAAACAATTGTTCATGTATAAAGTTGCAGGCCAAAGCCAAACAAGTAATGGCCATTGAACTGCTTGATTTTTAAATTCAGATTTGCACTGCTTGAACAGAGTACAGGGTGTCCCGTTCTCGGGTATACTCAAATATTGCATTGTTATTTATTTATTATTGTGCTTAAGAATTACAATGGCTTGCAATAACACAAAGTCAATGAAATATTTGAATTTTTTTTATAAATCACAAAAAAATAGTTTTTAACAAATAAAGCTAGCATTTGCGTATGGAATATTATAAATTTTGTTATATGTTATGTTATGTTTAAGCATGGTTCACTAAACTTAAAGTTTTTGATTGTTAAATAATTTATTTATTATTTTATTTTTTGGAAAAAATATAGCACGGATATAAAGCGGTAAATTAAATTATTAACTGAGAAGTTATTTGAATTTTAATTTGAAATTTTGCATCCATATAAGCTTTTAGTAAAGAGCGATATTTATCTAACGTAATTATTTCGAAAATTAGATTTTTTTTTTTTTTATTTTTTTTCTTTATCGGTAAACAAATATATGTAAATGTTATTAGTATTTAAGTTGAAAATGAGAATTTGGCTTTTTTTTTAAGTAAAAGTAAAAAGTAAGTTTATCGGTAGAAGGGAACGAGCAACTTTTAAAAAATCTAATGTACTGAAAACCTTACAGGAAATTCTTGAGTAAGAATTACCTTTGAATTTAAAAAAAGAAATTTAAAAACTAAACAGTTGAACAGTATCTTAAAAATAATTTTTACCTAAAGTTAATTTTCTTTGTAGATATTCTGCAATTGCTGAATTTTAAAAAAAATAAATGAATTTTTTGTTTAAGAAAACGTATAAATAGTTAAGCTATAGTCAACAATAAATTTAGTGGCAATTAAAAATATTTGAATTTTTTTTTCAAAATTCACTTTCGATTCAAAGTTATACCTGCGTAAAAAATAATAATCTTTCAAAAATCAGAAACAATACTGTATTTTAATTGTATCCAGCACAAATGCAATTTAGCATTTCTATGAATTTAATTTATTTTTTTGTATTTAAAACTGAGATTATGTGACTAACATTATTTAGAATTTGATCTTATTTAAATCCAAGAATAAATTGTCTACATAATTTACTATATTTTTGAAGTTTTCGCGTGCTACTCTCAGCTGTCAAAGCAAATTCAGGAAAAGTCAATTAGAATCCTGTTGGAAGTCAGAACTGTCAAGAAATCTTGGGAATTTGCGCAGAGTTGAGAAAATTGGTACAAAACCAATATTGGAGTTTTGTTGTGCGACACACATATTTCAACACACAATATAACACACACTAGTGCATACAATATGAGCGGCACGCACAGTGTGACATAAATTTGCTGGAATATTGTTGATGTGAATGTGTAACACACCCAATCACTTGTTACACGCTCGACATTCTGTTTTCCCTTTGTTATACTTCTACTTTTGTACACACTTGCAAAAGGGGTATTTTGATTTTGTCACAAATTCTGTAACGCATTACAGGAGGAAATAAAGTCTAATTATTGCAGGCCAGCATCAAGAGGCGAGACAAAACAAACTTGTTTTTCTCTCTGTGTCTAGTCTCTTAATTGTTTATTATTTATTTATATATACAAAGTATCAGGTGAAACTTACAAAAATATTGCCTACTGACACCTTTAGTTATTTACGATATTACATCGTTACAAAGTTGAGATTTAAATGCACAAAAATATATGAAAATGTTTAATAATTAATTATGGAAAATTGATTAATTTTCAATTTCTAATTAATTCTTTTTTTTAAGGAAGACATTTAAAAATAACTTGGCTCAGTTGCTTCGGCAGGACATATGTCGCATCTGAACACTAAAATTATATTTTATATATCATATAGACGATATAGAAACTGAATAAGTGTATACAAATTTTCGGCATACTGTTATTGTTGATGTTTCTCTGCTTTCGCAATATTCTGGTGTCATCTTTTATATGCGTGGCATACTGAGCGTATGCGTGTTTTTAATTGCCAGCCACGGCATTGTTCATACGCCACATGTGACAAATCAACAGGATATCTCTTATTGCTGTCACGGCCATTTGTTGCGTGCCAACCACCCAAGCACCCACCTACCACCTACCACACCACGCACCACCCAACCACCCAACCGCCAACAAATTCCCCACCCATTGCTTTTACTTATCTCCAACTTACCAACCCCCACGTTGGCTCCGTTTTCATGCACATTTATCGTGATTAGCTATTAATTGATAATAATTAACTTAAGCACATGGCACAGATGAAGGTTCCAGCAACAACAACAACAATAACTAAAAGCCATATTAACAACATTTTCGCTTGGAGATTTGGTTTTTAGCTCAGGGCATTTATCGATATTGACTATTTGTTTCTGTCTGCTTTTATCCCGGCTCTACCCACAACTTATAGAGTCTCTTTGTTTCTTTTGGCTGACACTTTGTTGACTTTAGTTTTTGCCCCAATGTGCAGAGGCATTAGCATATATTATGCACACGCCAAGCAACTAAGTAAAAACATTTTGTTTACCTTCAGCAAATTCGAGCACTTTAAGACACTTACAAGTACTTGTAAAACGTTCAGAAGCAGCAGCAAAAAAAATGTATTTGATTCAAACAACTATAAGCAAATAATTAGATCATAAATTGCACATATTAACCAAATGTTATTAATGCAGAAAAACCTGCTGTGAAATTGTGGAAAGAAATCAGGTCTTAAAATATTTATTTGTGAAAATATTAAATATAACCAACAGACACAACTCGGCTTAGCCGCTTAACGAAGTAGACTGCTTAGTAAAATAAAACAATATATTTAAATTCAAAAATATTTATGTTTAAAAGGATTTTATGCTTTTTAAAAAAATAAACAACATCATTCATAAAATCTAAGCCCTAATTTTAAACCTATTGCAAAGTTCGCTTGAACAGCAAAACTAACATTTATCAAAAGGCTTAGAAGACTTATAAGAAGGTAGGGAAATGTTATGTAGCAGACATTTGGGAATGTTCTACAATGTATAACAGCATCCACAGACCAATAAGTCAATTCATGTTCCTCCATGTAAAAGCCAGAAAAACAAACTTAAGTTTCGATAACACTAGGTAACACACAAATTGTATATTTTACCAAGCCTACTTTTTCTGATATATATGGTACCCCAAATGACGAAAAACCACTTTAAAAATTTTTCTATGGTAAGACTTTTTTTTAACAAATTTTTGAAATCTGGTATTTATTTTCTAGCTTTTTTTCAGAGGCAAGCCTACAGATTTTAGCATTACTTGAGAATCTTACAGCCGATTTTCAAATGCTTTACGTTTTCTGAAATCTAATGAAAAGGCCTATTAATCATACATATACTTTATTAAGTTTAAATTACTAGTTTTGCAACTATTTCATTTTGAATTTAGAAAATGATAATATTTTGTAATTTTATAATTAATAGGACTACAATTAAAAAACAATTTCTTCTTGAAAGTTTCATCACATCTTACGCACAAGTTATACACCAAAGTTTCATACATTTTCGTTTCAGTCAAAATAAATGTCGATTCTCAGTTGGGAAAACCAATAAAAAATTCTAGGCAATAATTATCATCATAACAAGACTCTATATTGAGATTAGCTAATAGCAACAGAATAAAATTAAAAAATTGGTATTAACCTTATTCGTCAATTGATTACTAGTAATTTAATTCGAATACATTTGCTGAAAACAGCATATGAAGATGCTCAAATAATTTTATTCAATTTATCAATTCCTAATAAAATAGTTAATTTGTCAAATTAAAGTCATATCTACTAAAAATTAACATCAACAGCTAATTAAATTGAGATGAATGGACTGAAAAGTTCGCAATATAGCGATAAATTTGACAAAATTTCTATCAGTTATAATTTAAATTAGTTAATAATGAAAATGTATCTATAGTAGCCCGTCAGGTTGCATTCAGAAAATTGATTATAGCAAACAAAGTATAATTATAATCTCAGATCAAGTAGTCAAGCTGAACGTGTCCATTATTAACCAGGCCATATCACAGTCAGATAACACGAGCAAGTGGAACATGTTTGTGGTTTGCATATTCCGACAACCTCATTAACATAATCATCACATATCAATTGTTGTTAATTGTGTTCATTATCGACCAATTTAACTCACATACCAAGCAAATATTGTGTTAAACTACGTATGCACATATGTCTACCATATACAGTATGTGTATGAAGGAAATGTTTGTTTTTAAAAAGGGAATAAAAAATTTCATAAATATATGGTACTAATAAACTGAATATTGTATGCAGAAAGTTCATTGGTAAGTTAGAGCTTAATTAAGAAATATAGTTGTAAATCTGTTACTACATTTCTATTTTATTGAAGAATAATTGTATTGCCAGCTCATATCGATAATAAAAAAAAACACACCAAGCTAATTAACATATTTGTCAGTGCAAGAATGTAAGAATTCAATACTAATTTCATAGTATTACCCAAGTTACAGATATATAAATTAATATCTTGTTAAATTATCGAAATATATCTATATATTTTCATCACATATTATCAGCTCTTAATGGAAGGTGTAAAATCCACCAGCTCGTTGAATACTCTCGCATAAAACTATTGCAGTAAATTTTATTTTCAGGGCCTGATCGGAGAAATATACGATATATGAATATTCATTTAATTTTTAATAATATATTAATTTTATGACACATTTATAGCGCACAAGAAATTTTCCACCAAAAATGTTTCTGACTTATTTAAGCGTAGAGAACTTAGAAAACAAATTTTAAAGCACAAACTTTAGGCTCAGTACAAACATCAACTTTTGGCACAATAATGGAATAAGTATTTAAACATTGTATTTTGGGTACTTACATAGCGCGCTTTGGATTTTCACACAATTTTGAATCGATCTATTTGCTGTTTATTATATAGCAGCACATTCAACCGACATTTACAATTTATTTGCAATTATGCTTTTTACGGCTTTGGGCTGGTCGCTTTTCAATTTATTATTTTATTTTTTAATTTTACACAGAATACACTTTTTAATTATTGTTTAAAAAAAAAGAAAAAAAATTAAATCAATATAACACAAAGCGCGAACTAAAAAAAATTGCCGACGGATATTTATAAATTTGTTTAAAATTATCCTAAAATATTGCACGCAGCGTAAATGAAGTTGATTCTGATAACGGTGAGATAATGCTGATGCAGTAACTGATCAATTTAAAATTGCACACAAATTTTGAATAACTTCGGATGTATATTTAAATATTGGTTAGTCAAAGTATTTTGATTTAATTGTTTGTTTTATTATTATTTTTGTTGTATTTTTTTGGATTTTGAATTTTGTTTTCGGTGTTTTTGTCTGTGGGATTTTTCAGATGTTTGCTTGATTTTGATTTTGATTAGATGGCTGGTTGGCTGCTGCTGCGTGCTCCGTGCGGCACGTGCGAACACGTTGAGAATTCATAACCAACTGTCGAGTCAAGTCATCCAAGTAACCGACAGGAGCAGCGCCAACAGCCGACAATTGCCGAGTGCGACTTTTAAGCTCCCGATTGCCGTCACGAGTTCTCCAAAAGCCTTTCGAATTTCAATCGGTTTTGCTCTTAATAGATGCCGCTGTAGCTGTAAGAAACAAAATCCGAACTCGAACCCGAACGCAAATACAAACAGCGACTGCTCCTGTGGACTTGACAGACTTCTGGGCGCTGTTGCGCCTTGGACAGGTCAGCATTGTCAACATTGGTCCTATATGTCCTGATACTGATAAGCAAATCGGCAGCGCTCTCTTAAACATTCTCTTTCAACGCAACTCTCTGCTGCTGCTGCTGTTGCCACACGCTCTCTTTCCGATTGAACGAACACAGAGCACTTTTATGGTACAACATGTGGCAACGCTTGTGGCACTTTAAGCGAAATGCGTGTTAAAGCGACTAGTCCTGCCTCCTGGTTGCCAGTTTGTGGCACTTGGGGCCCAAACGCCCCAAGTGTTGCACATTATAGAGCTGAAGCCAGGCATAAAACTTTCACCATTAGCCGCATTAATGTGCCGCGCGCCAAATTCGTCAGCTGGTCAGTGGTGCATTGAGTGGTGTGTTGTGCCACAACACGATGAGTGGTTTATCGCAACTTGTATTGACAACCTTCGTTTCATGGCCAGCTTCAATTCCCATTCTTTGTTCTCTATTCTCTATTCTCTATTCTCCATTCTCAGAAAATGGTTACTTCTCAGAACTAAGTGTAATCCATTATCCTAATCTTATTAAAGTGCTTGGATGACATACGTTTGTAATGGCAGTGGCCAAACTTCTGGTTATAAACATACTTTTTCTTATTTTTTATTAAATATTAATTGGTTTTGTATATTCTTGAATCCGCTGTCAATCTTAATAATAATATTATTATATTTAAAAAAAAAAATTTTAAAAACTAAATATTATTTTGAGTATAAGTATTTAATAAAATTCTTCGCAACAACTTACCTAGTTGGTTATTTATAATTCTTTCAAAATCTTGGTGAATCACAGAAAAGCGTATTTCAATCGGAAAGTTATTAGATTTGTTGCAGTAATTCGAAAATATTTTTCCCTACCAAGGAGTTTTATATAACTTGATAAATAGCAATATGTAACTAAAAAATAATCAAGCAGAAATCCGTTTTTCTTTTTAATCTTCATTGGGAATTATCCCAATGCCAGGGAATGGACTAATGGAACTTCGAAATAGGGCACAGTATCATTTTGCAGTGCAATAGCAATATAATGTGAAAATTTGGCTTATAACACCTAAAACTAACATGAATATAAATAAAATGTAAAAATAAAAATCTTAAGAAACCCTGTAAACGCGATTGAATTCTTACAAGCAAATAAAAATTCAATTCTAGATGATATTATATGGAAAAAATGTGATGCACATATAATTATTTGTATGACTGTATTAATATAATTGTCTTATCATATGTTATTAAACTCTTTTAATATATATAGAAACACAATTTCGTTGACTTTAATCTGTACAAAATGTAGAAATTTACTTTTTCTGCCTACAAAGTATTTATTTTTAGCAAATATAACAAAATAAAATAAATTATTTGCCACCCAACTTAAATACTGCATTTAAAAGGAACATGTAAGAATGCAGCATTTTTTTAACATTTTTCAATATATGCCAAAAAATCCTTATTGTGAGAAAATTCTATTTAAACGAAATTTAACCAGTTTGGCTATAATATTTTTAGAAACGATGTAGTTTTGCTTACTAAAATGTATTTAATGTTCATTACACTAATAATTATTAACTGACTTTAATCACGAGTGGACACAACCTGATTTAATGTTCGTCCCACTTATAATTCTCAACTGGCATTAACCGTGTGAGTACCATGGCTGATATTGAGCTCAGAGTACTTTGCTTAAAGATGCTTGTTTATATTTATAAACTTTTGGCTCTTTTGGACAATATTTTTTCATTTATTTTTTTTTTTAACTGTTTAAGTTGTAAAGTTGATTATTTAAATTGGACGAGTGTTTACGATAAATGCTTTCAGCTCCAAGGAATGCCAATTTGTGTGCATATTGACACACGGCTGGAACACCGCAGGGGTACCCCACCGATTTAAATGATATATAAATATAGTACATAAGTGCATTTAAATCTTATCAGCGCTCAAATCCATGGTGTTATGTTTATCCATTAAAACTTGTGCGAATTATTATGATGCTAGCTATGAACTTTATATTGTGGACTTATTAAAGTGCATTACGGGTTATTTGGTTATTTCAAATTTTAAATATGATATTTAAAAATATTGCTTCTGCTTATAATGATAATAAATTGATATAGTTAACAAATAAAAATATTTTCATTTTCTTTAATACTAAATTTATTAGGTAAATAAACTCCAAATAGATGTCAAAGTTTATTGTGTTGTTCAATCCCCAAATGATGGTTATAAAACAAAAATGTTTAATAGCACATGGTTCTTAATGAAGCAGAAGCGTCCCAAAACTTTCTAAGCTGTATACTACTATTACCGGAAACTGGTCATTACTTTAAGTTAAATATTTAATTATAATAGGCCGAACTGAACAGTTGCGAAGCGAGCCCGAGCCCGAGCCCGAGCCCAATCAAAATTCCCACTACAATTCCAAGTGTGACCTTTCGCACGTAAAAGTTTAAGTGATTGTTTTAGGATTTGCATGCCAACTATAAAACATACAGCAAAACTTTGCCAGAACTTGGAGACCACATCAAAAGGAACTCAACCGGCCCAAGTCGAAGGAGCTGGAAACGCAGCGGGCATCAGGTGACTAAAGGGCGGATCCTAGACTCGGCTTTATGGCGTTGTCGGTGCCAGGGGAAGGCGCGGAATGCAAAAATTTATGCGCCTCACTTGAGGACGTAAGTGCTGTCAACAAGCACTGCACGAGTCCGTTAGTTGAATCCGAGTCCTTTGCATCATACCCACAGCCAAGAGCCAACAGCCAACAGCCCACAGCCCACAGACCGCTGACCGTCAGCCATTGCCGGAGACGCGAGAGACACATGTTACTCAAAGTGGTCCACAGTGCTCCGGCGGGATCCCACCACTCATGTGGCGAGGCTGGGAGCCGCTATGACATATTGTATCCACAGCCGTACGTGCTTTGTGTTTCAACTAAGAAAGTTTTCTTGCTGCTACTCCCCAGCTGCCCAACTGTCCAACTTGCCTTCAATCCCCTCGTCTATATTCGTCCTGTTGTGCTTCTGCCATATCCTGCTGCTCCCTGTTGTTCCCTGCTGTTCCCTGCTGTTTCCTGCTCCTGTTTTTGTTGGTGTCACTTGGCTTGTTTACGGCCATGTCCGTCCTCCGTCCTCCGCCGTCCGTCGCACGTTGCTGCTTGTTTTGGGTGTGGACTTTAGTTTTTATGCGGCTCACACACATAAATTATATGAAAGACATATTAGTTGGTTGATTTTGATAGTGGCCAAACTTTAGCTAAGCACTAAAAACTGACCCAAAAGCAAACAAAAAGATGGCCAAGAAGCGTTAAAAGATTGAAAAGGGGCAAGTAAAATAGTTTGCTGTACTGCAGGTAAGCCAGATTCAATTTGTGGAAATGGCATTCTCAGACTATAAAAAATAAATGTGCAATAATACGCCACTTGTGTCACCACCAACTCTAAACACGTATAAAGTTGTGAAATAATTTCAAATATTTTACAAAAAGATGGAGCATTTTAATACACTATTATGATCTAGATAATCTAACCAAGTTTGATCAAAATTGGATTTTTGATCAGATTATAAAGATTATTACAATTTTTTCAAGTCCTAAGTTTGGTTAATTTTCTTGAATAATATAAAAAAAAAAATGTTCATTGAAAAACTCTTTTTTTTCACAAACACCAAAACTAAAATGTCTGTAAGAAAACGATTCAATTAGTTCAGTCAAAAAGACATACAGGAGCTAAATTTTAAGGTTTAAGAGTTTAATTTCGGAATATATCAAACAAATTTGTTAAAATATGCTTTTCAAAAAGCCCAACACCTACAATAAGTAAATAAATCTACGAAAAATGTGCTATCTGTGGAAAAATGACCATATAATCGAAAAAATGTACAAAAAAATAGTAATACAGGTTGATTTCTCAGGCTCAAAATATCACTTTAATTTCAGCATATTTTTCCCCCAACTTGCACAGTGTATTTAACAGCAATCCCTTTAATATTTTCGCTATTTCAATTAGTGTAGTACGATTGGAAATTAAATTGCAGTTCTCGTATACACACTTTAAGCTAAAAAATCAATTTTCATTAGTGCAGAAACCAAAGTGTATAAAGTTTGCTATTTTGCTTGTGCTTAATGCTTTTTTATGTTTTTAATTACACTAGTTTATAAATTTTAGCTTCATCGAGGGAGCTGGGTTCTCATAGACTTTTTTTTAATGGATTTTGGTGCGATGATTTAAAAAATGCAAGCCATTTTTTATGCTCATGAATCAGCAGAGATGATTTAAATTATTACTTATTGTTTATCGTCAAATTTGGGTGCGGAAAGTGATGTGGAAGGTATTAATTGCTGAATAACTACAACGTTTACCGTTCAATATTGACAAATTTATACTTAAAATATTTGTAAAAGAATTATGTAATTTATAAGATCTTAAAAACGAATTTAAGCGAATTTTTTCGATATATAAAATAGCAAGTAAAATTTAGCGATTTTAAAAAAATTTAGAAGAGCTATCTTTGATGGCATGTAGCTTTTCTGATTCTTATTCGAATCGTATAAGCAGCATAGAAAATATAATTATCTTTTGAGATGAGGAAATGTTTTCAAGATCAAATAAGATCTAATATAGATATGAACAAATAATAATCAAAATTTTTCCAAAAAAAAAAAACCCTATTTGCGGTTTTATTATAAACCGTTCTTTGTATTTTTGAAGTCATCGCAACAAAATACATCAAATAAAATTCAATAAGTTTGTTGTAAGCTAGTTTTATAAATGACATTTACTTTGCATTGTAAATTGATCAAAAAACAGTTGAAAACAGTTATTCAAGTGATGAGGAATAAACGGACATATATTAAAGCACTAAATCGAAATCATTCTATTTTTTAACGCAATGCACTGATTATGTTCAAAAATATATCATATAAATATAAAAAATTGTTGTCTTGTACTGGTAAAATAAAAACAAGTTCAAATACAATATAGCAGCAGCTTAGTTCAGCCCAACTGTAAAAATTACACAAATCACATTTAGATTTCGGCCAGTGAGTGTCCCAAATCAATAAATTAGGCGACCAATCCCGCGGGATACGTAACTAAAAAAGCATATTTATGATTCATGGTTATGGGTCAGGGGCAGCTCCACATGAATTCTGGTATAGTATGTGTGTAGAGTTTACCCCGCTGAGAGAGTAAAGTTTCAATAGACTCGACTCTGGGACAGACAGACCGATGGGAGCGACCTTGAAAGCACATTTGACCCACAACCGGCCACCAGCTGCTCTGTGCCTGGCATTGATATTGTGCATCCCGAAAATCGCACAACTTTGGCACATTTGTCACTTTGGACATGTCACAAAAAAAAAAACAACAAAATGTGAATAACAAAAAAAACACTACACAGATTTGAGTGCAATGAAATGTTGCAGACAACGTACACAGACTTTCATTTGTATGTGCACTGAAATCACAATCTTCATATGCCCGTTCAACCCCTTTGTCACTCAAAGTTAATAACTGCCACTGGCCAACGGCAGGGGTTAGTGGTGCAGTGGGGCGGTGGAGCAGTAGGGTGGGTCAACTACAGGCGGGGCTGCAAGGACTTACCATTAGTTCACCGCATTTTATAGCCTTACTCTCTTGCCAGTGTGCAGTGTTATCTGCTCCGGCAACCGCCTCCGGCTCTCAACACGCCCACGGCTCTATGGGCATATCAATAGGTGTGTCGCACAGTGTGTCAAAACTCGATTATTTTTGTGCAGCACATCACTGTAACAGCTGATTTGGTAATTCGCAATTTCAATAGCATGCAATAAATAAATAAACCTAAGCTCTGTGAGAAGAATTATAATTGCGTGTGTAATCTAAATATGTATACAGCACTCTTCAACCTGACTGACTGACTGACTGACTGATTGGCAACTCACGAGCAGGCCAAACGGTGGAAGCTTAACCCCTGAAATTCGCACAGTATTTTCCTATTATATCTTAGGTTGGCATTCTGGAAAAATTTTCTTAAAAATTCGTTCGGAATTTTGTGAAAAATGTATTTGAAAATTGTAGAAAAAAATTGTATGAAAAAAAAAATTATTTTTAATTTATATTTATTGTATGACTTTAATAAAATTCAGAATGTATGTTTATTTGGTTTTTGAAAAAAATTCTTTATGTATGAATGAACCTGCTGGATGGCAGTGCACATAACAAAACTCTTATTTATTTTGCGATTTGATTTAAATTTATAATATACATTTGTTTAAAAATGAGCAAATTTTGTATGTACTTACATATATGTATATGAATTTTACCCGAAAAAGTCTAACTTTGATAAGCTAGCAAATATAAATATATACTAGCAACATGGGCCTATGACTAAATAAACAATATATATAGGTACGTTAGGTTTATTTTTAGGAATTTCAGTACACTGTGCATCATTCCTATATGCCAACACATTTATATAGACACACACTCACACTCTAACAATGAGGTGTTGGAGGAATAACAGCAAACGTGTGTGTGTCAGAACATGGGGTTGTTGTTGTTCGTTTTTTGCTTTTTGTTTTTTTTGTTTTTTTTTTTTTTATGCGTACACGGCAGCAGAGGGCCAACTTTTTCAGCAACTACAATAATTTAGTATAGTTCAAAAAGTTCCACCTGTCCTCATCCGCATTCGTATCCGCATCCGCATCCGCAAGCACATGTGCGTCTAAAGTTTATTGGTAAAATTTTATTGCAGATTTTTTCGCTATTCTACCAGACGATTCATTTTTGTTGGCAACCCACAGAACCGAAACCAGGTCCTGGCCCAATCCTTGAGCACCCCTTTTTATGCGTCGTCCTCGTAGGCAACGTCTTGTGAAAATATTTGGAAAAACTTTTGCAATTTATCTGTTTCATAGCCAGCTACGAAAACGCAGCACCAAGGCCCGTCCAAGTATCCTTAGCATTGCTTTTACCTGTCGCTGCCAGGCTCAAACTCTGGCTCTGGCTTTAGCTTTGGCTCTAGCTCTGGTTCTGGCTATAGCTCCGGCTTAGCTTCAGCCTCCGCCTCCGTTTCGATAACCATCTCAAACACAGTTCTGGAGCTACCTACAAGCTTTTACACACGCTACAGTCTAAATTCAAAGCCGAACGAAAACCAATTGTAAAATGAATCCAGATAAAGTAATTTGGCAGTAGATTGACCAGCCCTAGCACCTGCCCCTGTCCACACCTCAAGTACATGCACTCCTGATAGCCAATCGATAGATAGATGATACAAGCCATAGCACAGTGCACTTAGATCCGTATCAGAATGCGAAATCTGTTTCGAATAAGTTATGTATTAAGGGTATTCAATTGTCCTATCTTCACTATTCAAATGCCTTGTGGATTCGCAAAAAATTATGATAAATTTTATTTATTATTTAAAAGAGATACAAAATTTAATTTCGAATAAACTTTACGCTAATACAATTAACTTTGCAAACATTCAATTCATCAAATCAATTAATATTATATATTATAATATTTTTAACCTGTATAAGAACGAAATGGGAGTCATAATACTTTGTATATGTATGTTACAGGCGTGAGAAGGTATCTCCAACCATATAAAGTATATATTCTTGATCGAGTCGATCTAGCTATTTATTACTGCGTCAATATCAGAATTAGTTAGATATAAATATATGCGAATTCTATACACATATTTAAAGCCATATAAACACATTTATATATACTACTAGTCATCCTGGCGTGCGTTGCTACGTTCCGCTTCGGTTCCAAGAAAAAATATAAAGTGGAAAAAAAAACTATTAATATTCTACAATGTCACTTAAATTGTAGCCTACTGCACCACCTGATATTTTCTTAAGTAATTTGAAAATGCAATTTTCACCAACTTCCCCATATATTTTTAATGACATTTTTCCAGAGTGCCAATCTACGATTTAATGCCATAAATTTTAGGTTTCTGGTTTCTATCCAATCAGTCAGGTTGAACAGATTTGTATATATTGTATAAGGAACCTGACTTAGCTTCCTATTATAAATATTTTTTTTTAAATATATCGAGAAAATATATGGGTGGAAAATGCATTTAAAATAACTTAGAATCAGCCGAACAAGAAATAATCGGTTGAAAAAATGATTAAATTTTGGAATATCGAAATAAAACTTACCAGATCGATGTTTTATTATGATGAATCTACACAAATGGCATTGAAATTGAACTTCTATATCTTATAGGAACAGCCGATTATATAATGTGTTGTAGTCTTATGATCAAGTTATGTCCTTTTCTTGGGATATGTCAACTTAACGATCCAAAATTTTAATATCCTAAAAATAATTAAATAACATTTGATAAAAATCGAATGACTTTATATGTAACTAGATCATCTCGGCGCGCTTTGCTACGTAACGCTTTTTTATATGTATATGTTATTACGAAAATGTTTTAAGCTTTATCTCAAATATATACATATAAATATATATAGATTATTTTTTTTATTGTCAAAATGCAGCCTTCATAATAGACTATAACATGAGATTTTTTCTTAACATATAAGAACAATCAAGCTACATCTTCAGACGAAGCTATATTTTCTTTTTTTTTGTTTTTCCTCAGGAATTGCCTTGAATCGAACCCGAGTATTTAAGTTTCAGATAGCAGACACTAGCAAGCTAGACTAACCCCTGATACAAGAAAAATATATTTTAATAAAAAATTGACAGCGCACTAATCGATATGGCAAATACGAAAAAGAATTTAATATGTAATAAGTAAAACAAATAGCTGTAGATACTGTTCTATATCACAGAACTAAAACTTTTATGCAAAAGAGAAACTTTCTATGAATGCTAAAGTTAAAGGCAAATGGTTCTAAAAATAAGCAAGAAGAAAACTTAGATAAATGATTAAAGATTAAGACTTGGAGCTTATAAATATGTTTAGCTACTCTAACTGACTTCAAACTTAAGACGAGAGCAGCTCAGTTGCTTTCGGCGGATGCTAAGGAAATTTATTCGGTTCAAGATCCGTTGGCAATCATTCATTTAGGGACAAGTTTGAGCAAAAGTAATTCTATCAAAGGTCACTGATGATGGATTCTTGGCAAATAATGGTATCTGGCCAGCCAAACGCACTTTCACATGTGTACACCCTGTATTTTTTAAATTTGGTTAAAAGGCAGTCATAAAACAGTGCAAATGTAGGTAGCAGGCTTCATAATTTTCGAGAGTATAAAGTATATTTTCTTGATTAAAATGCATAAAACTAAAACCAAATTATATATATAATCGATTATAAAGGTTTGCAGCCACAATGTAAAACTGTTGATTCATAAGGATCATAAGGATCACCTTAATGTGCAGTACAAATATCAAATGTACAAACGTTTAGAAAATTAAAAATAAATTTGTTCTTCAGAAATGTTTTATTTTCCTGTATGGTAGTTACATTTTAAATTCTGCACTGCTTAACTTTAATGTGGATGTATATTATCGTATCTCGTAGTCGGGTATACTCCACTAAGGCACACTTACTTGTGTAATGTTTCTAAATTGTGCTTTGGCTGTTGACGCAAACCGACCACAAACTATTTACAAAATTAAAATTCCTTGAAGAAAATATCACTTGAGTTGATAATATATTTCTCAGAAATAAGTAAATATTGCAATAAAGATAAAATTTATATTTCAATACTTAGAATTTATTCAAAAGTGCAAGGCAATGATTTTGATGCATTTATATAATATGTATATATAACAAATATATATTCTTGTAAGTAAAGAAGATGCGCAATTTTAAAGGCTTTAAACTCTTTATATTTCGATTACACTTGGTAACACAAAAATTGTATCCTCTACCAAACTTACTTTTGTTTGTAGAACCAGATGACGACAAGCACCTTTTAAAAATTTTTCTATGGCCTTTCCAGGACTCTAAAGATCAACTTTTTTAGGACATTCAGTAATGAAATCGTCAATATTGACAAAAACATATCTAGCTATAAGATGTTTTTATTTCATCGTCCATCCATTGATTTCAAAGATTAATAAATTAAAAGACGCATAATTAATGCAAATATGTTAATGCAGTAAAGAAAAGAAGGAAAGTTAATTTTTCGACTTTCCACGAACCTTAAAGTAAAAAAAACGTAAAAAGTACCTCGCAAGAAATCATAATTTTCTTAATTCAAAATTATATATTTGCAAAACTATTAAATTAAACTTAAGAAAATATATGAATGATTAATAGATACATTCATTAGGTATCAGGAAACGTAAAGATTTCTTAAATCGATTATGAGATTGCCGAGTACTGATCAAAACAGCAGGATCACCTCTGAAAAAAGGCTAACAAAATAATACTAGATTTAAAAAATGCATTAAAAAAAGTCTTACCATTGAAAAGTTTTTTAATTAGTTTTACGTATTAGAAAACTAGTTTTGGTAATGGATAGAAAATAAAGCTAAATATTGTTACCTAGTGTTATTTTAGCTTTCGTCAACACAAATGGAAGATATGTTTTATTGGCGATAAACAACTGAATATCTACAAATCATTCAGATACTTAATTTGTGTAATATTCTATTTTACACTTAAATACTCTTTGAATATGGGTTAGCTTTTGGTCATTCCTTAAACTATGTTAAAACAGATAAGGGTTTGACCTGCGAAAGGGTGTTGCCACTCAATACAGTTGCTTTGTTGATTAAGAGTTTACCCATGTGGCAGCGCCCAGCTCCATAAATTTTATATTATTTTTATTATTTTTTTTTTTTTTTTGTTTTCGGGGCTCAACTGGATTTTGGTGGCTTTTTGTTAAACAGTGGCTAGAAGGCAGTTTTATGCTGTGGATTGTTTGGATTTTTGGACGCCCACTTTGGCAACCACAAGGCAAATGTGGCTGGCAGGGCATTAAAGCATCTGTTGGCAATAAAAAAAAAAAAACCTTCTGTTTTTTGCGTACGTTTGTATGTAGATATGTATGTGGCTGCGTCTGAGTATGTATGTACACACTTCAACTCATTAGCGCGTAAAGAATCTTAACGCTTCAAAATGAATTAATTTTCATCCAATTTGACGTTGTCACACACACACACACACGCACACACACAGACACACGTTTAGAGAGAGAAACAGGAAACAAGAATGGCTCACTGCCTTCACCCTGGTTCAGCATGCACCTGTGTGACAGAGCCCCTACACCACTCTCCCACTCTCCTCTCATCTGCCATCCATCCTGCCACGCCCTTCTGAACGCTGTGCGCCTGTTGGCAGCCTATAATTTAGATTATTTTATTTTTTAGCTGCTCGCGTCCTTTTTGCGTTTCGCTGGTTCAAAACTAAAGACACACACACACACACACACACACTGTCTGGTCCTGTCTGTGTGACTGTATGTGCGTTGGTGTGTGTATATCCATCTGTGTGTATATAGGTGTATTTAAATCCGATTTGAATAATTACAAATTTCAATTGTATGAAACCAACAGCAGCAGCAGCAGCAGCAGAAGCCGCCGCCATGACAGCCAGCAATATGACGCCATATGGAAATGGTAGTGCTCCTACACACACACAGATACGCACATTTATTGAAAATAAAAACCCTACAGTTCGACACACTAGTGAAGAATCAGTGAACTAACTGGCTACAGAGCACAGCTCAAAACAGTTGCCTCGGACTATATTGGAGTGTCGGATGCAGCTACGAATTCATATAATGACAATTCTAATAGGATCCTTCAGCCAAAATACATGCTTTCTTTTCTTGAACCGTTCAGAGCCGAGCCGGTCGTGTGTACTCGCTTTGGACATGCTTAAAACCAAAGCATTAGAAGCATCGTTTAATAGTATATATTATAAAAATAAGCTATAGGCTCTCTTTAGAGTATATCTGCATCTGCTGAAAAGATAACCTTGTGCTGCTCCAGGCGGGTTTATTTCTGTCAAGTGTACTTCTATTTCGAGAGAGCCGTGTGTTAATTCCGTTATTGCTGATTTGACTTTCGACTTCCCAGTGAAGCTGCTTAGATTACGAACTTTAATCTTGACGGTTAGACTGAGTACCAATAGTATAATAGTTGTTCTCTTAAGCAAACCTCGCTTCCTTTGATTTCTACTGGTTAAACTAGTAAAACATCTGGGCAAGATTTCTTCTTTTTTTCTTTTTGGTGGTGTCTTCTTTTATGTGACATTTTGGAATTTTGCTTTGGGAACTATTATTCGAATTAATTGCCTTTTTGTTGCACTCTAGTAATTCTAGTGGCAATTTCATTTTGTAGCGTGTACTTCATCTATTGTCCTTTTCTGTTTTTCGCGAAGATCTTCAGTTTTTCCTAATTTTCGATCATATGGTGAAAGAGTTAAAAAAAAAAACTTTTTTCTAGGTAAATCGTGCGAATATCGGCGCATGTCTTACAATCTTTGTCTCGGTTGCTATAAATTTGTTTCGTCATCATATTTTTAAGAAGCGTTAAGTATTTTTTGAAATTCTTCTCGTCTCAATACTCCTTTACTTATATTGTATTACATCAGACTGTCAATTCCATGGTGAATGCCAAAGTAATGCATACATGACTGGTAACACATGAATTCACTTGTTAAAGGAGATGTACTGGCCGTACTAAAGGGTAGCCAACGTCGTGACGTTACTGCTGATGCTGCCGCAGTCACAGTCGCAGTCGCTGCTTTTACAGTCGCTGACTACGGGCAATGGTAACAGAGGCAGCAACAACAACAACAAAGGCAGCGGCTTCTGTTTCTGCCGAGTTAAAGATAAGATTATTACCCGACACACACACGCACACACACACGCACACACACGCATACACACACGCACACCCATACGCATACACGAAAGTCTCTGCTTGGGATTTATTTTTGTCTCCGCATTTGTTGTCAGGCTTTTTTGGTTTTATTTTTTTTTTTCTTTTTTTTTTTTATTTTTTGTTAAAGCTCTGCACTCTGTGGTCGTCTATTGGGGGACATTGTTACGTGCTAGGCGCACTTCAACACACATATTGGGGCACTTACATTTTATTCATATTATTGAAATAATACCCGTAGTTCTACTTACTGTAATTTTCACATGTGAAGGCGTTCAAGTGACAGCAACGCGTAGCTATTCAATTTTTACCTAGAGACATGCATTTATTCAACCTTTATGATCTTTATTAGATATGACTATCGGAAGCACAATAAAATTGATATGAATACTTTGAGGATTTTCCTATAAAGTAAAGTTTTCCAATTGCGTAATTAGGTAAAGGCAGGGCGTCACATCTATTCGTTTGAAAAACAGAAATCAAAGAAAGAAAAAATTTGGAAAAGTTTTGTTAAAATCTAGAGAAAGATGATTAATTTTATGTTTGTTACATTTTATGGTTTTTATACCCTTTATAATTTTGTCACGAAATATAAAATGCATAGAACGAGACGTCTGCTTAAACCAAAGAGTATATATATTATATTCACATATGTATATTCTTAACATCCTGGCGAGCTGAGTCGATTTAGAAATTTTTTTCAAGATATCAAAACTAAATTTGGCTAATCAATAAAGTAATCTTAACAGTTTAAACAAGTTTAATCAAAATCAGACCACTATATCTTAAAGCTGCCATTTGAACACTCGGTTGAAAATTATGCTTGCATGAAATTTTTTTTTTGTTTTTCAGTATTTTAGAGCCATACTCACCAGAACGATATAAGAATATATTCTGTATAATCTGATAAGGCTTAATTCACATATCAACAGCTTAACTACCCCTGCAGTTTTTACAGTAGCTTCTTATTATATATCGTAGATTGGCACTCTGAAAAAACTTTGCTAGAAATAGGTCCGGCTGTGGGTGAAAAATGCATTTGAAAACTTAAAAAAAATCTCTGTATGCGCCAGCTGCTGCATAAGAACGTGAGAGTGCAAAGAGATAAAAATGAATAAAATTCAATGATATATATTTAACATATTTTTTTTTTTTGCTGATAACTCTAGGAACCAGTAAACAGATACCCTTCCGTCTATTCGATGTTAAGTCGCCAGTGGAAGTTCGAAAAATGAAATCTTTCAAACTTCTTTAACACGTAGTTTTCCTGCCAACTTATCAATGAGGTGCTGACAACCTATCAAGAGTTTATTAACATATTGTTAACATCGAGATATTCTAATTTAACTTAATTTCAAATAAAAAACATCAACCCCTAAGGATAGCCGTCTTTCTTATATTTATTTGAAGTCTAGCTAGTCAAATAGATGCTTCAATTAAATATTTAATGTTTTTTTTATTTATTAATTGTGTTTAAATTTAAATTATTTATTCTATTGTGAGTGTTGGCAATTTTCACTGCAATTTGAACATCTGGCATTGTCATTATTCCAATCACTAATTGCAACTAGTCCGTATCCTGGGCAACGGAACGTATGAGCAATTCAAATTGCTTTAATTGCAAAACTGTCGGCTGTCTGGCATTTAGCGAGCTTAGCAATGATGATAAAAATAATTATTATAATAATAACACTCACAACAGCAAGAACAACAAATTAGATACCTAATAATTGTCTAATTATAATTCCAACTAATGAGTTTTCAAGTGGTTATCTTCATCCCAACGAAGCCTGAGCCAGCTGCCTTGTCCATGTGCACACTCCCATTCTTTGCTTTATTCCAATCCTAATCCTCATTCACAATCCTCCTCAACCAATTCCTCGTTGTTGTTATTGTTGTTGTTGTTGTCGTTGTCGTTGTCGTTGTCCTAGACGTTCTTGTCGAGAAAAACAACATCAAATTTTGTGTCTTTCCCTAGCAAATTTTTGTGGTGTTTCTATTGAGGGACCAGTTGCGTGACTGTTGCGGGGGGTATTGTGTATTTAGCATACTTATCGCTTAATTGCTTGACAAAACAACAACAACAACAGCAACAACGAAAACAACAATAACATTATTCAACTGGCAACTAGTAACAACTGCCACACAAAATACAAAACAAATACAAAATTTATCAAAATTTTCGCAGACAAACTTTCGAGTGTTTAGCATTAAAATTGTTAGCTCATGAGGAGGAATATCCAATGAACTAACACGAGTCTTCAAATTGAATTGAAACTGCAATAAGCTAAAAAAAAAACCGAATATAAAAAAACACTACTCTGAGTTCAATAACATTTAATTTGCTATACAAAGTTATGCAAAGATTCAGTTAACAAGAAAGAAACTGATATTTTAAAAATACCAAAGCTTTAATTTGATCGAATTATAACATAAACTAGTGTATTTAGTTCCGATTTAAAAAAAAAATTCATAGAATTTATTTATTTATTTTTCACCCAATTGATCCTTTAGCCTTGCAAGGGTATATACTCAAGATAGTTATTTTATTCATATTTTAGTTTTATTAAATTTGTATATAGTAAACTGAATGCTTAAAAAAAAAAGAAAAAACTAAAAAAAAAAAACTGACAAACCCATAATTTCCATTGCAAGGGTGAGCACTGCAACATTTAATCATATATTATAATTAATGTATAGTGCTATATAAACAAACATTTAACACTTTTAGTCATAGCATTGATAAATAAGCAAAGTACACATTTTCTAATGTTCTTAAAGTTGAAATACATATTGCTATGTGCCCGGACAGACCGCATCATCAACGAGAAGAAATGTGTTAAAGAGAAATATTGCGTAAAACTTGTGGTTTTTGATGGATCAATCATCAAAAATAATCATAAGCAAAAGCGCATTGTCGAGAACAACTTTGAATATCTTTCATCATTGAATGGTTAACCAAGACATGTACTTTGTTGTTTTGACAGAACAATTGTTTTTAGTGCGTGACACAGTGCAATATTATTACTTTCTTTTTTTGAGAAGAAATTGTAGACGCAGAAATATTAAAGAAATAGATATAAAGCCCATTAAGTTAGAAGAAAAGAATATTTTATTCTGTTCGATATCGAGAACTCAATTTAATATTGATATACTTGTATTCAAGACCCAGATCTTAATAGCTGATTTATATCACAACTAATTTTTATTTATAAATTTCACATCAATTTAAAAAAACGTAGGGATTCATAAAGAAGTTTTTTTGTAAAGTGTGAACTTAAAATTTTTGCCTCTATTTAAAATTTAACAAAAATAAAATGTTCATACAATGAAACTGCAAATTTCTGCAGACCACTGTTTTGTCAATTGGAAAATATTGATAATTAACGAAAAAAAGAAACGGCAGAAGCTATATACCCTTTTAATGGTCTTCCAAAAAAATCGGATTTTTCGTCAGATTATCTAGACTTAAGATTCTAGAGCGTCATGACAATTAGAACTGATAACTTTGATATCGATGTCTTGAAATATAAAAATATTGTTCATACTATCACATTTTTCGTTCGATTGTTCTTTTAGGATCCAAAAGATATAATCGCCCGGTAATTTATATAACTTTGTCGGATTGTTTAAATCATCTGTCATTTTTGGTTTTGATAACTCAATCAACATAATATATACTTTATGGGATCGAAAGTGTATCCTTCTATGCCTTACACATGGCATGACAAAATTATAATACCCAATAAAAACTCATTTTAAAAACTATTGTTTGAGTTTAATACAAAAGTTAAAAGTAGTTGTGATTAATATATTAATACCCTTCGGCGTTTTAATTATTCTCTTGATAATTGTTACAGCTCTTAATAAATCTTTAAATCAAAATATGCAATGATTCGTTGGAATATTTTTAAATTATTATTATATAACTTATTTATGTTTATATATATTTTTAATAATAAATTTTTTTTGCGCCACAATTTGTTGCAGGAAGCTAGAATTTGCAGTTATAATAATGTTTTTAAAGAGTGCAACTTATGAATGTGTTCAGCGTCGAATATGGTGGCAACATAGCGGGACTTAGCAGGGGGGGGAGGAAATGAAACGTGACTTTTGATTCCTGCAACTCACATAGAGTGCAGAACGTGACGGGAGCTGCAGCTTATGTATTCCTGTTGGAAGCTCTAGGACCAAGAAACTTGCTGCTTGCAGAACCTTTTTCCAGGTAGGAGGTATAAGATTCAACTGAGTTAACGACCCTCATTTAGTTCGAAGCTAAAAATAAAATTTCGAGGGTGTTAGAAAGCTTAAAGTCACTTTTTAATTAACTCCATGTCCAACTCAATAGGATAATTCTAGGCAAATACTCTAAAATCGGTGGTTTTAATAAGGAATACAATTGGCGACATGCCTAAGGACACGAAACGTTGATAACTATTATGGTATACATATAGTATACATATACACAAACATACACATAATCATTATTTTGCCAATCAAAGAGTGACCTCAGGCAATTGGAGACGAATTTGCGGCCACTGAAAAGTGATTAAAAACCATGAAACGGCCCATCCCTGACGGGATGGGATGACAGCAAAGGGAGGCCGACCACAATGCATATGGAATGGTTATATACAGAGTTTACTCGTTATGCGCAGGGTCAGAACCGGATGACAGGAAGTACGCATAATGAATTAGCGTGACGGAAGCTAGCTAGAATAGCAAATCTTCCTCCCGGTTAAGCCAATAGAATTCGCGAGTCTCAACCTCAACTAAGAAATTTGCAGTTGGACGCTGTCTACAATTACCCGCGAATCGATAGCATTATGGCCCAAACAGCAATTTATGTATAAGAATGAACGCGTTTCACGTATTCGTAAATGGTATGCATAAATTAATAATAAAGCCATTGATTGAAATGGCCCACAGTTTGCTCGAGGCAGTAAATGTTAGCGAGCAAGCATCCTGAGATGAACTCGGCAAGTTGACACTTTAATTCGAATTTAAAACAGTTCAATACGAGTTGGTTGTCCTAGTTAGTTGTGTTTCAAAATGAGTCATGTTGTCAGATTTATAAAAACTTAGAAGGTACCTTTTTATTTTAAGATGCATGCAGATACAATTAACATAATATTTTCTGACAAAAAAAATCTAGCATAAATTGAGTGGGCTAAAAAAAATAGATTAAAGGATCAACAAAAAAAATCAGAGTTAACATACTAAAAATTGAAATTATAATCAATTCCTATAGTATGATTAATCTCTCAATTAATGACAGCACAGATAAAATATACAGACTGTTAAAATACACTGAAATGCGGTCTATGATATAAATTATATATTTTTATTATATATTATAAAAGGAAAGTGATATTGCATTGTCACATTGCCTGTGGTCAATTTACTGTGATTTTTTACTTAAATTATTATTATTAATATATTTATTTAAATTACTTAAAATTCAGTTAATGTCCGAATTATCAAAATTCCTGAATTTTCGTACTTAAAGAACCTTTATAGCTTACTTAAATAATGAGAAATAGAAGCTAATAGAAAGCTACTTAATGTGAACTTAACTAATAAAGTGTAAAGATGATGACTGACTTTCAATTCAGTTCAAATTTTATTCACTTTAATGTTATAAGTAATTTGAGTTTGCAAATGGGGTAATAACATATTGCTACTTATTTTTTTAAATGTTTGTTAATTATAATTAATACTACAATGTAACATTTCATAAATGATGACTGCCTTAAATAATCTTAAGAGCAGAAAGTTGGTAATCGATCTTCGATCAAATTTATTTATTTATTGACCTATGTCTGCTAATTTTGTTAAATTTTTTTATTGATTTTTACAAATCATAAATTTTCTCAGCTTAGCTAGTAAACTTAGACTCTGGAGGGAAAATCAAGCATTTAAAGCCACCCGGTTTTTTTTTTCTTAATAGACGTTCTGCATAGTATTTTATATGTATTTAAAGTCCAGTCTCGAATTAATAACAATTATTTTCTTTCGAATTATAAAAATTTATTAAATTTTAATTTATGCATGTTGTTGCGTTATCATGTATTTCTGCATTTTAGTATTCACTGATTGCAAATTGTGTCAAACTTTTAATGTCAAAAGTTGATTGTTCTAAGAAATCGGATGGAAATTGGGACCCACTGCATAGTTTAAAAAAAAAACCCCCGTGACAGCCAGAAACGGGAAAGGAGCAAATTTTTCGGAATATAAAAAAAATGTATTTTGATTGCATTTATTCTATGAAAAGTCAATTAATTGTTGTTCGCACTAAACTACAAAAATATATACATATGTCAAAGTTTAAATAACAATATAGCCAATTATGTATGTGCGTGTGTGTGTGTGTACACATGTAAAAATATTTAGCTTACTAAAGTCTTTTATTTATATATGTGAATCCGTGTGTGTGTGTGTGTGTGTGTGTGTGTGTTTGTATATATTCATGGTTGGATTTGCTCATGCAAGAAATCAACATATCAAAATTAATTTCCCATGCATAAATAAGTAATATGAATGTCAATTTAATGCATACGAGAGCGTGGGAGGCCACATGCAAACATACACACATACATATTTATATATATATACGCACATACACATATATCAAATACGTGCACACACACACTCTCGATTTTTTAGCGTAAATTTGTATGTATGTATTTGTGTGATTGTGCCCTTGCATTAGTAGGTGTAATTTTTATACCAACTGCCTTTTGTCATTAATAATTTTTTTTTGTGTTAGAGCTGCCTTTTCCTTCTATACATACATATGTACATATACCCTTGCACAGATATACACAAGCATATGCATTCTACACACACACACACACACATAGTTATGTACATGTGAATGTTGGTAAAAAAAAAAAAAAAGAAAGCCAATATCCCGAGCAAATTTCAGTGAATTATGGCAAATTACATTCTTATCGATTGGTCCTTTTTTTTTGCCTTTCCATAAACGATATGAGTACGATAGAAGACCCTCAGTTGAGTTGCTTCTTGGTTGTTGTTCCCAACGTATCTTCATGTTGTTGCCGCTTTTCTTGTGCACCTTCAAATTACCGAATACTCGTGCCGTATACGTAATAAACACGCCCTGCAACATATGAAAGGTGGTACAAGGCATGCGTTAATATTGCCAACGGCATTGGCCAAGGCATGTCATTAAAGCAGCCACTTCCTGCGTATCCAGGACGGAATAAACTCGAGAGGGATGAATGGAAGTGATGAACAGCACACTTTGGGGTTTAATATCACGAATAGTCCATATGTTCAATGTTGTGATAATTCGTTTACGTGGAAATTGACAGATCACTCAAGCACACGCATATAGGGTATAAGAAGTCAAAAGCGATGCACGGTCTATACGAAAAGTTTATATACAAGTAATGCATTGAATTTAGAAATTTTGATCAACCCAATATACTTCCAAATTAAAGAAATATAGTATAACTAGCTTACCCGGCGTGCCTTGCACCGATCCTTTTTTGTCATAAACAATAATTCAATTTTTAACTGAATACAATTTTTAAAAGAAAATATGTATTAAAAATTGAACAAAAGGGTTATTTTTATAAATTTTAAACAAAAATGTACAATAATAATTATTATTTGAGTTAATTTTCAATATTGCTGATAAAGATCAGCAAATTAAAAATAACAAATTAAATTTTAAAAAGAAAATAAAGAAGAAATTATTATTGGTGCTAATTTTCAATATGTTGCTAAAAGTTAAAAAATAAAAAATATTATATTAAATTTAAATAGAAAATATGTATTAAAAATTTAAATTTTAAATAAAAATGTAAATCAAATTATTATTTGAGTTCATTTTCAATATGTTGATGAAAATGATAGAAATATTTTTTAATTTTCATTTTAAAATTTAAAGCCATTACGGTCTGTGGCGTTGTTCAATAAATAATTTTTTTTTTCGAATTTTCAACCAGTTTTTAAAGACATTAATACCCACTAGAAATGTATTAAAGACGGCCATTAAAAATGTATTGAATTTAATATGTTACAAATTAATTTATTTAGAAAAAAAGAGTAAAAGCTACTTCGACCTAAGACGCTAATTTAATTTTACTTTTATAATTTTCTATTAAATAGTTAGAATTTGGGGAATGGTACTTGGACAAAGAAAACTGAGGTACGTATTTTATTCTTTTAAATACTTAAGTTAAATTCAAAGTTACGTTTATATAGGTGAAGCATACGTAAAATTATTATATACATGTGAATGGTTACCGCATTAGAAAACGTATTTTTTCCACTCCGGCGTAATACCGAGTTATATCTCTGATACCAACAAATTTCGCACAGGTTGAGAGGATTCAACACAAATTGCCAAAAATCCACTTGGGAGGAGACAGTCAGCAAAAATTATCTGCTTCGATTTACTGTGCGCGCATTTGGCGCTGTCAACTGCTGCTGCTCATTCGCCTCCCCCCTCTTGGTCCTGGTAATAAGATAACCTTATTGCATATGTTTATATTACACTCATACCTGTGCATGTGTGTGGGTGTATGTGCACTTGAAGCGGAAACACCTAACAGCCGTTGGTGCTTAAGGACGACACCGCCTCCCTCTAAACAAAAAAAAAAAAAACAAAATCAACAAAGCCCAATAGTACCAACCCAGCTGCCTAGCAGCCCACCTGCTCATCTGCCCACCTGCCACGCCCATTCGCCAAGCAGACAGACAGCGAGACAGTCAGAGAGACAGTCTGTCGTATTTGTGCTCAGTGCTGCCTAATAATGTGATTGCCTTGTTATGGTTAAGCCATATAATGTAATATGTGTGCATGTATTTGTGCCAGGATTCGCATTGCGTGTCAGTAGCTCAGTGTGAGAGCGTGTTGGATCCACAAATTCATTTTTATGATCATGTGAAATTTATTAATATTTATTGTTGTATTTGTTTGCCTTTGCCGTCATCGACATTGCCATTCCCATTGCTTTTGCCATTCCCATTCCCTTTTCCATTCCCATTGCCATTGCCATTCTCATTGCCATCGGTATTGCCATCTCTGGATGAGACTTTTGCTGCTGCTTTTGGCATTTTGGTTATTGTTTTTATATGTACTCAACAACAGCCGCAGAGCAACATCGAATAAAACACATTTGCAATTGACGCTGGTTATCTATTCGCAGCATTTGTATATACTCTATATATATAACTGTCAATTGCAAGAATCTGGAATTGAACAGATGACCACAGGGCTAAAACCAACAGCAAAGCCAATTCATGGACTGTGCCAAGTGGTAGGTGGGTGTTGCACACAGGTAAAATGTGCATAAATTTAAATTATATTCCTACATCCAGATGCATTCATTCACTCGCATATTTAATAGCCATTCTCAGCTTAAAGTACAAGATTTGTTCATGAATAGTAGGTTTATAAATTCCTAAGCAGCTTTGCGTAAATATACTACATAAGTTGATTCTGAGCAATCAATTTCGAGGCAAAAGCAATCGTCAAATAGTGAACAGACCTTGTGAGTAAATCTATTCGAAATATTAGATACGATATATATATATATATAATTTGAGTTTGTGTTGTTGCGTAAATGCAGCTTTAGGCATCAATTTAATTTAATCAATTTGTTCCTTTGTATGTAGAAATGTCGGAGACTCCCATAAATGTCTTCAAGACTTAGGTTATGACGATTTTTGGGAGAAAATATGGGCGATATCTGATGTAAATGAACATATGTACGAAAAGACAACAAATAGGTCAATAACACTAGGCAACACACAAATTGTATATTTGATCAAACCTAATTTTTCGGATACATATGGTGCCCCAGATGACGAAAAATCACTTTAAAATTTTTTCTATGGTGAGACTTTTTTTTAAAAAATTTTTGAAATCTGGTATTTTTTTTTTAGCTTTTTTTCAGAGGCGAGACTGGAGATTTTAGCATTACTCGAGAATCTTATAGCCGATTTTCAAAAAATTTACATTTTTCGAAAGCTAATGAATGGATCTATTAATCATGCATATATTTTATTAAGTTTAAATTACTAGTTTTGCAGCTATTTAATTTTGAATTTAGAAAATGATGATATTTTGTGCGGTATTTTTTACGATTTTTTGACTTTAAAATTCGAGGAAAAGTCGAAAAAAAATTATTTCGTTTTTCTCTCCTTTGCTTTTGCATTATTGCATTAATTGGGCGTCATTTAAGATATGAATCTTAAAATCTCCAGTCTCGCCTCTGAAAAAAAGCTAAAAAAAAATACCAGATTTCAAAAATTTTTTAAAAAAAAATCTTACCATAGAAAAATTTTTAAAGTGGTTTTTCGTCATCTGGGGCACCATATGTATCAGAAAAAGTAGGTTTGATCAAATATACAAAAAAAAAGCTAAATTTTGTTACCTAGTGTAATTAGAATCCAAATTGACTTCACGTTTATACATCAATAAAGTTTCTTTAATTTGAAAATAAAACTTTATATTCCTTTGTTTTGGGATTGTATTCGAATGGAAATTATGCAGTAATTCCTGCATCCGGAACTTTTTTGAATCAATTTATACGTAAGATTAATCAACGACAATATATACAAGACCTTGTTTGAATTGACTACAAAGAACTTCTGCATCTGTTATCATAATTTTCGACATCCAATAGAAATCGAAAAGTAAACATAATAATATGTCCTTAATTTGTTGTCATTTATCTGTCAATTGCCAAAAAAAAAAGTGTCAAAGTTATAAAATAATAAATATATAGAGATCTTAACTGAAATCGTAACTACTTATTTGATGTGCTATTGAGAAATTAAATGTTAGTTACCTGATCCATTTTATATGTGAGTCACTTAAGTCCTTACACACACACACACACACACTTAAACACATAAATATTTATATGTATTTTCACTTGTACAAAAACTTTTTTGTTACTGTCTTCGTTGATGGCATGAAATCAAATCTCATGCAAATTATACGCCTTTTTACGCACAAGCAAATTGATAGTGATAGGAGGGTAAGGGGGCAAAAAAGGGACAAGAGCGTAGTCAACTTTCCACCATTTGGTGGAGGAACTTTTCCCCCAAGGGGATATGCTAAACTCTTGCGTTTGAAATTACTAACCAGCAGATGTAACAAATATTAAATAAACCATTTCCTCGAATTTTAGCAAACGTTTTCTCAAATTTTCACTTTTAATTCTATTTTTCTAATGAACAGATCTGATGTAGTGGGTTCGTACACCCCCTGGCACACCCTAACTACGCCCTTGGATAGAGACATCGGTTGTTGTGGCAAGTGGCAAGTGGCAAGAGTGTCGAGTGCTGATTTGGATCGGGTTCGAGGCAGCCCCTTTGCCATATTGTAAAACTTGTGGTTGATGGCACGGCTATGTTTAAATTTGCCTTCAATTGCTGTGAGCTGCGAATTTGGAGTGCTTTGCAAAGGGAATCAATAAGGACTTACATATTGAGGTGCTTATAAGCTGCTCGACTATAATAAGCCCTGGACACAAATGTAAAATACAAAATATTTTTTAATATATTGACATTTACCGGACTCTAATTAATAATTAAATTTTTTTTTTAGGATTCTGCTGGGCATTTTGGATGGCTCAATAATTTAACATTAGTCTTGGTTGATTCTTGGATAAGTCTTTTAAATAAAATCTGTGTCAAATAACTCTAAAAAAATTAGGCTTGGTTTAAGTAAATTGTTTAGAATATTACATTTAATTTTCAACTATATTAGCCACAGCTCAATCTGACTGCCTTAACTGAATTAACCCATCTGTCTGTCCTTTACAGGGTATGAAGACAACAGCTGCAAAAGGAAACGCGGCCCTGATGAAGCGTGTTCGTTGGCGTCAGGAGTCGGGGGGGAAGAATGGGCATAGTCATATGATGTTTGAAAATACGGCAATATTCTCAGGAGCCGCATGTGTTGACTCCTATTTTGTGTTCCCTGTTCCTTTGCCGACCGACTCTTTCATTCCAGACCTGTCTCATGTTACGTTTTACATTTCATATCTGATTTTTTTTGCGTGGAAATTTAATTTGTATTTCATCATACGAGTACTTGTCTGCCGTGTGGCATGACCGTTATCCTGTCAGGAACTGGCATACCACAAGCACAAAAAATTACTAAGAAACAAAAGTTAAAACCAAAATTCCTCGGCAAACGAGCAATTGAACGGGGGACTTGTGGGTCTGGTAATCTTACATGTACATACTCCGTAACGAGGGCTAATCGATAGTTTGTGCCTCTAGGTGCAAAGCATACATTCAAATCAGGAGAATATGTTAATCATTGTGGAAAATATTTATATGATTATACAATATGTTAAGTAAGCTTAATCTAATTAAAATTAGATACAAGTCCACTTGCCGAGATTGAATACTGTGCCTTTATTAGTCCAATTTAGTCTAGATCCACAATATACAATTCTCAATCGTCAGAGAAGAATTTGTGTAGCTTTTAACTCTATTACAATTAATTGTTAATTTTTTTTTTTTCATGGATTAACTTTGTTATAAAATTCCTAAGTGTCCACTCTGAACTGATTATAATTTTGGTAAAGCATTCTCTGCTCAAATTTGGCTAAAAGTCTTACCAATAAACTCAGTACTTCAAAGTCCCTATACAAAGTATATTAAGCATTATTATTATTATACGTATATATTAACATTTTAAGATTTAATTTCAGTGTTAGTTTAATAAGTTAGTTAGTTCAGACTTATGCAATTTTTGCACTACCTTGCCATATAATAGCTATAAGTAAGCAGAGCTTCATTCAATTATTTTTCTTAAATCATTACACTAGTTTTAGCGAAAAAACAGTTTGGATAAAAATATAAATTGGTCTCAAAAAAAAAGTAATATTATCGACTTTTCAAAATGGTAGCCTTTGTTAAGTTTAAAATAGTTCAATGATAAAATAAATAAATAGACAATAAAACTATATTTTATTTTTTTATTTTTTGTAATTAAAAATAGAAAATAGAGTACAAAATCTGTCATAAAACATTTTTAGATTTAATTACTTGCTCAAAAGATATTGGATATTGAAATGAAAATTTTGCACAAAAAAATACACACATTTTATAAAATTTATTTTTTGTGCGATTTATTCTGCAAAACGTGAAAATTCGATTTTTCTATCGCTGTCCATTAAGAATAAATTTTTTTAAATACCCTTCGACAAATTAATGGATATGCTTTTGATAAAATTTGGTCAGATTGTCTAGAGCTTAATAAAATATAGATTTGGTCAGTTTGGTTTTGATATCTTGAAAAACAAAAGAATTCCATAGAAAACCCCATTTTTAAAATCGAATTTCTGCCATAATTTGTGGAAACTTTTATAGGGAATTGTCCGGTTTTATTAAAACTTGGTCAGATTCTATAAACTAAACAATATTAAAATGCTACATTAAACTGGTAAATGTGGGTTGAAACACAAAAAAGTTTTGCAAATAAAAACTAATTTTACACCTGATTGTAAATCAAATGTTTCCTATGAGAGTGAAAAGATATAGTAGATATATAGATATATAGTGAGAGTGATAGGTAGAGTATGATACAACTTGGTCAGATTGTCCAGATTATAATTAAACATCGATCTAAAAAGTCAACTTTGGATATCTGAAAAAACAAAAAAGTTTTTCATAGAAGAACGCATTTTTACCCAAACAGTCAATAAAAACGGCTGTCACATTTCGATTATTTTCGCCCAAAACAGTTAAAGGACCTCAATATGGGTTTGGTATGTTAATAAGAGTTGAAGTTAAAATTACTTAGAAAAACTTCGCCAGAGTAGGTTTTTTCGACCAACACCAACAGATCTATAAATCGGCGAAAAATGTGCTACATGTAATAAAATGACCATATAATCGAAATTAAAAAAAAATAGTTTGTATGAAACCATGGTGAAAGCGCGAAAAACTAAAATGCATTTAAGTTTTTCTTTTTTCCACTTACACAGTGTTATGAATTTTAATTGATGGTGTACATAACAAAGGGACCAATCCCTAATCCCACTGTCATGTAACGTCATCGGAAGCCAACAAAATAACGTCTATCTGGGATCGCTTACGCGCGAATATTCTTGCGGGAAACTGACCAGGAAATCATTTTTTAGGCAACTATTTTTACCTGAAAGATTATCTGCATGTGAATTCTTTTCAGAGTATTGTAATATGAACTTGACTCTTTGTTTAATTAAAGTCATTTTTATGATCTTCGTAAGGGGTTGGAACTTTAAGGTCTATATATAAAAAAAAATATATTTGAATATAAAAAAGACCAAAAAATTGTTTGGACATTCATCACTTGGAACGACTGGACAATTTTTACTGCGAATCAACGTGAAATGATCGAACAATTGTAAAATCATTTACATGACCATTATGAATTGTTCAAAACTGCATTAGACTTGATTAGTTTATTTTCTGTTTATATTTTTTTGGAGGAAGGGCGTAACAACGCGCGCCGTATACTAGTATATTTATATAATATGTACAAATATTTATATTTTATTTTATTTATTTTTTCTGGATGCTAAACAATGCTGTCCCTTAAAGAAAAACGTCCCGATAGCGAAAGTATAGGAAAAACCTAATAATATTACATAAGCTTTAAATATTATTAGAGGGGAATTTTATTTGTCATTAGGTGTCATATATACATTTAATATTATTTTAATAATTGTATATGTTAATTATTTCTAAATTACAAAGGAGTTCAGGCATATAATATATATTTCGATTTTCGTATACGTAATAAATTTCTATAAAAAGAAGATTTTACAATATACATGTATACGCATATATGTTTTTGGGCTTACTTGGTAGTTTATTAAGTATTTTGTCATCAACACGTAAACTCATCGAATACATCTCGCTGGCAACATATGGATATGTATAAGCTCAAGTCGTACATGCGTAAAATTTCGAATTACGCTAGAACACAAAAAATGTATATTGCTCATATAATCGTTAAATCTGTGTTTTTTGGCACCACACAAAAACTAAGTGAAAAGAAGCAAGAGATTTCGTGGGGAAGAGAAGCGAAGGATGACAGGCGTCATTCATTATAAAAGCGTGAAATGTAGTTTATCAAGCTATTAGTCTGCTGAGGCATGTCAACAGACAGGCAGATAGATCCAGTCAAAGTGCAACATGCACTTAAGTGCACATACTGTACAACTATAAATGATTATATATACTATATGAGTAATATGTATATTCATATATATATATATATATCTATATCTATATATGTATACACTTCAAGTGTTGTGGCAAATGCGTAGAAGAACAAAATTCAGCTGTGTGTGAAGTCATCAACTTGGCTGATGATAGCGAGGTCTTCAACGACGACAAGGCAAGGACAAGATGCAAGATGCCATGATGCCATGATGCCAAGAGAAACTGCATCAGTTTCTTTTCAGCTTCAGCCGACGTTTCCCCCCCTATACTTTCACGGTTTCACTAAGCTGAGCCACTTTTGTGCTAGAAAGCAGCTGGCTGCCAGCAAAAATAATATAAATAACTTAAAGCTCATTTGATTTTTCACAATTTTGTTGCAATTTGTTTGGACGGTGTGCGAGGAGCTGCTTTATAGTTTCAAATGGGAGAAGATAAAGCAAGCATAAATAAATTATGCCAAGTATGCAGCGACTATAAATGAAAACTCTGCAACGGCACACGCGACGTATGCGTAATATGCAATTATCTGCAGTCGCTGCGATTTACCGCTATACTATATATACAAATACGGATTGCGTGTATGCATGATTATATATGTGCTTGTTTATTTATGCTTACATGTGTGCAACTCTATGTCGTTTATTTTTCACGTTTTAATTAAAGATTCCATGCTTTTCCCTATAAATTATGCGTTAAATGCGCACACACAGTGGCAACCAAGCAGACTGCGTTATGATTAAATATGGATAGCATTTAATAATATTTAATGGCAATTTAAGTACCTAGCGCTTAATTTAAATTGTAAACATTTCGAATGACTAAAGTCAATGCGTTTAGCGATAAACACTAAGTTATCATATTAATCAACAATCTATCAACAAAAATAATTGCCAAAAATTCAAGAAAAGTTAAGTAACTTTATCGATATTAAGTATTCAATTGACTATAATTAATTTAAGCCAAATAACACTTAATCTATAATATTGAATATTAAATAAATTTTTGATTGAAACAAAAATTGGTATGTAATATTTACTGAGCTGCTACTAATGTTTTCATTTAATGTTTAAACTGAAATGGAAATTGAAGAAATTGAAAAAAATTGAAAATTGTTCTAACTTAATTAAATAAATATTCTTCTTTCAAAATTGAAAATTAATTAAAGCTTAAACTTATTTTTGTACAACCAAAAATCAGGAGAAAACTTTCACTAAGAATAAATACAGTCCATTATGGGACCAATGACCGATTTCGTGGCCTAAACCCAAAATTTCAATTTACGTAATTTATCATAAATTTTGTTGTTTATATATAAGAAATACACCAAAGTATGGTGTTGCGTACCAAAAATGTTAACCAGGAGTACCACTGTTAAGATAACAGCTGTTAAACACAGCTGTTAACAACCATAAGCGCGTGGTTTTTGGTAAGCAAATTTGCTTGTCAACTTCAGTAAATTATAGTTAAATAAGACTAAGCGTATGTGAAAAACTTTATAATGGATTATAAGCAGTGAGGCTTGTACTATATATTGATAAAGCTCGTTTGTAGAAATTTAATGTGTTTTCCTTATATTTATGTAAGTTAAAAAAGTGTCTCATGCAACAATTTTTTTAACAAAATTTGACTTTGGAAAGGAATTCAAAATTTTGGCAGCATTTGGCAGCAATGCGACTTTTTTAACTTGGTGTTGCATTAATTGTGATTGTAGATCAGTTTTTATAATTGTTAATTTTTGTCAATTTCTTTCACAAATCAAATTTTTAGCAAACGACCTCATTTTTAGAACGACCTCAGTTTTAGGATGTATTTAAAGATTGGAAAAAGGTGAAAGGGCGAGTTGATCGGTAAAATGCAATTGTTAAATATAACCTACCATAAATAACAGTAAGCTATATCTAATTTTGCCGTTATAGGTTAAGTGTTAGGAAAAATGCTCAATTGTAATTAAAAAAAAATGTTTACAAATAGTGGGAAAAGTGCCACGCCCACTTTTCATCAAAACCACTTATAATCATTATTTTAAATGTTATCCAATAAACTAGAGCCAAAATACTTGCCAAATCATTGCATTATTAATTTAGGCCACGAAATCGGTCATTGGTCCCATAGTGCAGTGGTCCGATCGGGCTGATTTTGACATACAAACTACATACATTACCAAGCTTCATATGTGCTGGATTTCATCAAGATATCTCAAAGATAAAGCCCAAAAGTGAGCATAGAAACAGACGAACAGACAGATAGACAGACATGGCTATATCGACTCAGCTCGTTGTCCAGATCAAGAATATATATACTATTTATGGGGTCGGAGACGTATACGCATTACACATTTCGAAACAAAATTATAATGCCCTTTTGCAAGGGCTTAAGAAATTGTATAAAAATTCCCCTTTGGACTTAGCTGTACCTTTGAAAAAAATGATTTGTTTCTTTGGGAAACAATTCTTTTAAGAACTGGGAAATCTATATTATACTTAACATCCATTCCACCTCAACACTGCTCCCTCTTTCTCTGTCAGGCAATGCAATGGATGGACTTGCCTCTGAGAAAACTTGATTATAATTTAATATATTTAAAATAGAGATTGAAATTTTCTAATTTTTTCAATGTTATTAGTCTGTCCCAAAATAATAATATATTTAAGAGTCAAATTTATATACCTTGAGCTATTAGTCGCAGTTCGATTGATTTTAAATAAATTTTAAATAGAGCAATAACATTAAGCTATAAGTTCCGAATCTCATGTAAGTTTCTACGCTCTTGTAAATGTAAATCGTTTTTTTTTTTCCCTTTAATTCAGATACTACCGCAGCTGACACCTGCCACACAACTGGCCAATTGGCAAGGATATCTCAGATGTATCCTTAACTAGCCAGTCACAGCCTTGTAAGTATACTTGAAACAGTGGCAGTTAAACATTTTGCTTTAGACACGATATACGATGAGCTGGGAGCAAAAAATGTTGATGCCAAATTGACATGTGATGGCCGCATGGAAGCATGGATGGCAACAAAAAAAAAAAAAAAGGGATCCTTATTTAACCCAGATAACCTTACGCAACCAGCTGGGGCCAGGAAGCGCCTTTGGCGCATATACACGTATTCCTAAGTAGATCCTGCGTCCTGTGTCCACTTTCACTGCCCAAAACGGTCGCCTATCAGTTGATTTGTCCTTTTTTTTGTGTCCTGTTCATAATCGATAAATGATTTTGTTTAGTTTGGTACGCTGATATGTGTTGTTCAAGCACACACACGCAAATGGAATCTGGGGTAGCTTACACAAATGGAAGGAGTATGTAAAATAGCTGTAGGCCAGTTGCTAGGACAACTGAAAACTGAGGCGAACAGTGAAATAAAGCGAAGCCCGAGCCAAACCCAACCAAGCCCAACCGTTGCCACATGACATAACAAAAAGGATTTGGGCTTAAGCAGCTTACATGAAAACAGCACGCGCACTCACACTCACACACACACACACACACACACACACCCGCATGCCGTTGCAAAGTATTGCATACTTTTATGCAGATTATGAACATGGTTGTTATAGTTACCAGTTATGAGCTGAAGTTCCCATCAAGGTAGCGTCTATCTTGTTGCAGCTGACGCCCAGAGCGACCCTCACAAACAGGCTGCTCCTGAACTAACCCAATGCTACATTTACATATGTCTCAAGTGAGTGCCCCCGAATCCCAAGCACCATTCTCAAGTTATGTCCTGTCCAAGTCGCAAAAACAGCCGCGCCTGCGCATGAATCCTTTAACTAGCGCTGGGACTGCTTTAAGCATCCGGAAGTAATGGAAACACTGAAAAAGTCCTGGCAGCTGAGTGGCAAATATGTGTATGCTAAATGAAAGCGACCTGCCACCCATTTCTGACTTTCCTGACAGTCAGCTTCCGTTTCTTGTTTTCTGCTTTCTCTGCATGTAAATGAGCATCATTTTTATTCCAGCAATTTCTTAGCAGTTTTTTCACTTTTATTTCGCTTTTTGCTTGCCATGTAGAGCTTTACACTCTGTTCATTCTCTACCTTGCCAGCTGTCAGTTGTTCAATCAATTGCTTTGCATCAAAATATCAATGCATACTTTTTTTTGCCATAGGCATAAATTATGAGAAATGGGATTTACGAGTAGAGATAGATAGAGGGCAGGTAGATATGTTGATTTGTCAGCTGCCATTACCAAAGTATGCCACAGCCCAATCAAGAATTGTGTCCTGCTATATGGGCTGGAGCTCAAAATAGGCAAAAATGTAAAGAAAAAATTAACATAAATTGGTAGTAGCAAATTTGAGAGTTAAGAAGTTATTAGATTGCACTGGTCAAAATTGTCAAACACCATTAGTAAATTGGTTTTCTTGGGAAAAAAATAATCTCTTAGATCAATGCGTTCACAGAGAACACATATACAGTAATAATCTGTATTCTCCAAACTTTGAAGGACATCAAAAGAAACTAGTTGAAACTTTAAAAATATTTTTATTAAATAAATCACCCGTACGACTGCACTATGGGACCAATGACCGATTTCGTGGCCTAAATTAATAATGCAATGATTTGGCAAGTATTTTGGCTCTAGTTTATTGGATAACATTTAAAATAATGATTATAAGTGGTTTTGATGAAAAGTGGGCGTGGCACTTTTCCCACTATTTGTAAACATTTTTTTTTAATTACAATTGAGCATTTTTCCTAACACTTAACCTATAACGGCAAAATTAGATATAGCTTACTGTTATTTATGGTAGGTTATATTTAACAATTGCATTTTACCGATCAACTCGCCCTTTCACCTTTTTCCAATCTTTAAATACATCCTAAAACTGAGGTCGTTCTAAAAATGAGGTCGTTTGCTAAAAATTTGATTTGTGAAAGAAATTGACAAAAATTAACAATTATAAAAACTGATCTACAATCACAATTAATGCAACACCAAGTTAAAAAAGTCGCATTGCTGCCAAATGCTGCCAAAATTTTGAATTCCTTTCCAAAGTCAAATTTTGTTAAAAAAATTGTTGCATGAGACACTTTTTTAACTTACATAAATATAAGGAAAACACATTAAATTTCTACAAACGAGCTTTATCAATATATAGTACAAGCCTCACTGCTTATAATCCATTATAAAGTTTTTCACATACGCTTAGTCTTATTTAACTATAATTTACTGAAGTTGACAAGCAAATTTGCTTACCAAAAACCACGCGCTTATGGTTGTTAACAGCTGTGTTTAACAGCTGTTATCTTAACAGTGGTACTCCTGGTTAACATTTTTGGTACGCAACACGATACTTTGGTGTATTTCTTATATATAAACAACAAAATTTATGATAAATTACGTAAATTGAAATTTTGGGTTTAGGCCACGAAATCGGTCATTGGTCCCATAGTGCATTGCTGTCCATTTTAAATAGGTACAGGGGGCTTTGCAAGTGTATGTAACAGTTATCAGAAGGCATCTTTGACCATATACAATGAATAGTATATTCTTGATCACCTTCTAAATGCATTCATGCATACCTCTAATGCGGATCATCTTCAGTAAAAGGGCTTGCAGGGATTATATCATTCCCAATCTCATCAGTTACTGGTAAATCCAAGTCATCTTACCGACGTCTCCTATGCGCAAATATTCTGGCGGGAAGCATCTTTTAAGACGTATATTTTTGTCTGTAGGATTAGCTTTGAGGTATTTTCTCGGCAGACTATTTTTATGAGTTATATACTTTCTTCTTTCCTTAGTTGCGCTTGTCTTGATAAATTCCATATTTGTAGGAATTTTTAAATCACGAAAAATTATGACATTCCTTACCAGAGGAGGATTTCCAACCAAACTTCGCATTATACTGTTTAATTTTCCCTGAAGTTTATAAATATTGAATTTAGTCGAAATTTCCCAAACAGCTGCTCCGTACATGCATATTGCTAAAATCATGAATTAAAAAAACAAAATTAAACTTTATGAGCCAATCTAGTCGCTGCAAACGTAGTTTTATTGCTTATTTGAATATGCTTTCCAAATTTCATCATGAACGGACAGTACACACAAAAGTTATTCAAGATTTAGATTACGTGGAATATCAGCTGGCAGCAGCGCAGTCGGTAGTATATGTGAATTGTACAGGGTGTACTGTAGTCGAGTATATTCGACTATGACATTTTTCCTTTTTATTAAATTAATTTTAATTTTTATTGATAAACATTTCACAATAATTTCCACAGCATAGATAGAAAGAGAAAGCAAATATATTTAAGTTGTAATTTCAATAATTCAAATTTAAAAATAATTATCTCTAATTAAAATTAGAAACATCGGTGAACCTAGAGATATAAGTGCTAAAGACGTCGAATACGCGAGATACGCGAATCAAGCGTCTTTTAAATTGCCTATACTATTTTTTCGATATCATTTAACATCATTTTTTTTCCCCAGTGTGTGCATGCATTCTGCATAGGGATACATTTTTTTAAGCATTTTGCTTTTGATAACGACACGTCAGCATGTGCTCGAAACACAGCACTCCTCTCGTCGTTGCACCCCGCAGTCTACATTTGTCATGCTTTAGTTGCCTACCCTAACCCAAGCCCCATTTCCTACTCCAATCCCAGCCCCTACACTTACACCCACACCCACACCCACACCCACCTTTACCTCCACCATCTATAGAATCCGCATGTGTCGCATCCAATGAATGCGTCTCTCTGTAAACTGCGCGCTTTGCCTTTTGTAAATATTTATGGAAAGATTGTTGTATGATTTATGACAATAATAATCTCGCATGCACAATGACGTGTAAGAAATATGAGTTGATATATTCTAAACAAATATTTAATTCTCATTGCCTGTAACAAGGACATGTGTCTTAGGTGCCCCCCAGACATTGGAACAGCCAATAAAGACAGCTAAGATATATGTAGATATCCATAGATCTGATGAGCAAGCCCGTCAAAAATCTGCGATAACTAATGCTATTGTTGTGCTCAGACTGAATAATGTATATGCTAAAAGTCGCAGGTAATTATGGATTAAAGGTTCAAATTCAGTTAGTTGTAAATTGAAGTGCTTTTTAAAGAAATTACAATTACATTTGAGTATATAACGTAGAGAGAAAGTAGGCACGTCGTCCAAAAATAGAAAAAAACAAGAAAGAAACGGCTATCTTCGGCACGCCGAAGCTATATACCCTTCCTATGGTCTCCTAAGAAAATTTTGAATGCAAACTTTGGTTTTGATTTTATATAAAAACAATAAAGTTTTTCAAACGAGTTTATTTCGACCGATTGTTCATATATATATATATATATACTTTTCATGAAAATAAAGGTTCTTCGATTTTTCCTCCATAGCAATGTGATACAGTGCACTATGGGACCAATGACCGATTTCGTGGCCTAAACCCAAAATTTCAATTTACGTAATTTATCATAAATTTTGTTGTTTATATATAAGAAATACACCAAAGTATCGTGTTGCGTACCAAAAATGTTAACCAGGAGTACCACTGTTAAGATAACAGCTGTTAAACACAGCTGTTAACAACCATAAGCGCGTGGTTTTTGGTAAGCAAATTTGCTTGTCAACTTCAGTAAATTATAGTTAAATAAGACTAAGCGTATGTGAAAAACTTTATAATGGATTATATGCAGTGAGGCTTGTACTATATATTGGTAAAGCTCGTTTGTAGAAATTTAATGTGTTTTCCTTATTTTTATGCAAGTTAAAAAAATGTCGCATGCAACAATTTTTTTAACAAAATTTGACTTTGGAAAGGAATTCAAAATTTTGGCAGCATTTGGCAGCAATGTGACTTTTTTAACTTGGTGCTATCATTAATTGTGATTGTAGATCAGTTTTTATAATTGTCAATTTTTGTCAATTTCTTCCACAAATCAAATTTTTAGCAAACGACCTCATTTTTAGAACGACCTCACTTTTAGGATATATTTAAAGTTTGGAAAATGGTGAAGGGGCGAGTTGATCGGTAAAATGCAATTGTTAAATATAACCTACTATAAATACCAGTAAGCAATATCTAACTTTGCCGTTATAGGTTAAGTGTTAGGAAAAAAGCTCAATTGTAATTAAAAAAAAATGTACAAATAGTGGGAAAAGTGCCACGCCCACTTTTCATCAAAACCACTTATAATCATAATTTTAAATGTTATCCAATAAACTAGAGCCAAAATACTTGCCAAATCATTGCATTATTAATTTAGGCCACGAAATCGGTCATTGGTCCCATAGTGCAATGGTAAAAAGAAAATATACTATTGAAAAATAAAAAATCAATTTTTAATGCTTTGTAATTTTTGTTGTGTCTAGTTTTATTTACTGCCATACAATAATAACTAATAATAACATACTCAATGTTGACCAACTTGTCTAAAAATAATTTAAATTTTAAATATATTCATTGCTTTTGTATTCTTGATTATTTTTATTTATTTTATTTTATTATTTTTGTAATTCCTAACTTAATCAATTTTGTTTATTATTTTTATTTAAAGCTTGCAGTGTGTGCAGTAAATTGATATATATATATAAACCAAGTTTCATTAAGGCAGAGATTTTTGTGAAAATTGAAACAAACAAAAATCTGGTGTATTTGCCTATTTTTACATAATTGCTGTAACCAGAAGCATGTTTACTTCATGGAGTCCGACACGACTCTAGACAGAAAACCTCTGGGTAACGATTTTTTTTATTTAGTGCACTGTACTCTACTTGGTTTAAAATTGTAATTTTTTTCAAATTCGATAATTTATAGTATAACACTAGGGTACAAAATTTAGCTTTTTTTTTTTGTATATTTGACCAAACCTACTTTTTCTGTTACATGTGGTGCCCCAGATGACGAAAAACCACTTTAAAAATTTTTCTATGGTGAGACTTTTTTTTAAAAAATTTTTGAAGTCTGGTATTTATTTTTTACCTTTTTTTTAGAGGCAAGCCTACAGATTTTAGCATTACTCGAGAGTCTTACAGCCGATTTTTAAATGCTTTACGTTTTCTAAAAGCTAATAAAAGGGTCTATAATTCATACATATACTTTATTTAGTTTAAATTACTAGATTTGTAACTATTTGATTTTGAATTTAGAAAATAATGATATTTTGTGCGGTATTTTTTACGATTTTTTGACTTTAAAATGCGAGGAAAAGTCGAAAAAAAATTATTTCGTTTTTTTCTTTTTTGCTTTTACATAGTTGCATTAATTGTGCGTCTTTTAATGATATGAATCTTTGAAATCGATTGATAGACAACGAAATAACAACATCTTATAGCTAAATATGTTTTTGTCGACATTGACTATTTCTTTACTGAATTTTAATTATAATTAACATATATTTTAGAATGCAAGTAACCTTTCATAATATAAATTAGATGAGTTCATATAAAATACAAAATATGTAATTTTTTTCTATGTATATTCGAGCTTTGGATTGTGTACTTGGATCTGGGCCCGTATTTGACAGAGATGCAATTGCAATTGAAATTGAAACTAAAACTGAAACTAGCTGACAAGCCAACTAACTCATCTTAAAGTTGATGTTGTTGGGTGTGTGTGTGTGTGTGTGTGTGTGTGTGTGTGTGTATTTGGTTTTACCTTTTGCACTTGCCAAGGTAGAAATTGTTTTTACTAAGTCACTCATCATGGTTGTCCTTTAGTCGAGCACGGCTTGGAAGATGTTGAAAGGCCCAGCCACACAAGCTGCAACACACGCGCACACACACTCTTACACACCCACACAGTCGTCA